>JAJJMA010345372.1:0-11459 GCA_023529015.1 Papaver nudicaule
TTAGATTCATCCATATCCAACATAACAGTTTGCAAGCAAACCATTGTAATGGACATATGGCGTCGAATCTATCTCATGCATTCTTGATTCACAGTATTCGTAGGATCAAATACTGGTCATGACATAAAGCCATGTTACACAAGAACACGATCTCAATCGCTACATTACTACTAAAGTAGTCGACTATATTTCGAAAGAATAGAGAAAGTAGAAATAGAAGAATATCCATAAAGTCATAACTCCTACTAACCTTTTGTCGATGAAGAATAATTGATGTCTTCTTTGTCTTCACAGTCTTCGTCTTCAAGGTCTCTACTACTCTGTCTATATCCCATTTCCGAAATCTAAACTCTAGTAGGCTAAATCAAGAATTGAATTTTGACACCTAAAACTGACAACTAGCTTGACATACCAACGCTAGTGGGTTTGACCAGACAATGCCCTAACATTCATCCGTCATCATTGCCAACACTACACCATATATTGCCGATCGCAACGAACCCAAGTATGTTGCAATTCCCTGTCGCAACGGTGGCCAGCTGTTACAAAAGGTGGTGTTTCAAATTTCCGCAACGGTAATGTCTACGTTGCGAAAGTCGGGCTTCAACGGTAGACGCAACGGAAAACTGTTAGTTGCATCCCATGAAAGATGCAACGTGAATCCCATCGTTGCTAATTTTTTCACTTTAGTTGCTAAAGATTGACCAAGTCAATGAAGACCGACGGTAGATTTTCTAGTAAAATTTTTGAAACTGTTTGTTTTACGTTGCGAATTTTTTTACTGTTGTTGCAAAAGTCTGACTAAGTCAATGAAGACTGACTTAGAATTTTCAGGTAATTTTTCTGAAACAGTTTTTTTTCGTTGCAATTTTTTACCAGCAGTAAAAAAAATAACCAGTCTTCTTTGACCTGGTCAAAGTTTCTGACAATTTCCTGCAATACCAATTTCCCCAGCAATTTCATCTGGATTCAGACATTCATTCCATTCTCACAGATATATTCATTCCATTCTCACAAACATTCATTCAAGTGATACATGTTTACAAAACTCAATTGATACACTGCAAATATTGAACATATTCCATGGCTATAGAGAAGTTAGAAAATCTAACTTGAACACTAAGTATACAGACATTTCAGCGAAAGGTTTGAACTATTGAGTACTCTAACTTCAACACTACTTATATTCTAACTACCTAAGAAGAAAAAGGCGCACTCCTCAATTCCAACAAGCCTTCTTCTGGTTCTTCTTTACCAAGTGATAAGAAAAAACAAAAGAAGGTTTGAAGGAGAACGCAACAATTTGCACCACTACTTCTTTACTACCACCAAGTGATAACAAATGACAGCAAAAAGATCAACAATTCTACGCACTCTTCATCGCCTCAATTCTACGCCTTGCTCTTCTTTACCAGCAAAAAAACAAGGTGCAGAAGCGATGACGAAAAGAACAACACCTTACAGACACAAGGGTTTATAAAATCGACATTTCAATACTATGTACAGAAATAATATAGACATTTAATTAACAATGCATACTTGTAAGTTGAACTCCTTGATCAATGGTATTTGTAAGCTCTTCTGCATTATCCTCAACTCACTGCAGAGGTATAAAGAACTATAATTAGTCAGTAAAGGTTCAAAAAGTAGAGGGATAATGAAACTAAGTAAACGATGCAAAAAAAAAAAGACATTATATACCTCTGATGGTGTTGAAAGTATTCACTCAGGCAGCATAGTAAGGTCAACATCAAAAGTCGTAACACAATACCTCGCAAGTGTGTACAAGAGCGCAGGTTAATATCCAAAGGAATCAATTCATAGGGAAAAAAGCAGAAAGCAGAAAACACATGTACTTACCAGGGATGTTTCCCCAGGTGGCTACTAGCGCTTCTGATGACCATTGCAACCTGCACAATCACGGGTAACAAAACACAAACATGCGTACATATACAAAACAAAATAACACATAACAGAACCACTGCATAAGACTCAGAATATCCGATAAAGGGAATACATAATATATCCGATAAAAAACTACATAAGAGTTATCATGTTCACCAGCACCACACTATAAGAGCTATAATGTTCACCATACATACAAAAGTGTGAACATCAGCAAAAAAGAGAAGAGAAGAGCCATGTACGTCCCTATATAAGGTTAAAATGTTCACCCAGCACCACGCCAACAGAGATTTAATGTTCACCATACATACAAAAGTGTGAACATTAGCAAAAAACAGAGAAGAGCCTATATGTTAGTCGTGTTAAGCGCAGTAGACGATGACTCACATATACCAAAAAAACGAGAAGAGCCTAGAATCGGGTGCAGGATCTAGGATGAACCATAAACCCACCAACTCCAACCTCTCGAAAAGTCCTTGCAAGCTTGTTATCTCTTATGGTCTTCTCATCTGGCAAGAAAATTTCATGCACCAACACCTTCACATGGTCAGCCGATACAGGTACGCCGTGACACACAACTCCCATTTCCCCTGTACATTATTAGACATGTAAGCAAACATCACACCAAAATTCCTTAATAGAGAAAGCATACAAGCATATGAACTAGACACTGGATGTCAATACCTGTACACTGTTCACCCTTAGCAATAATATCACCATCCATGTTCAAGAGTGAACAGTTCTTTGCCACAGAACGTACTGCTGAGTGAGCAGGTGAAATAGCCTTAGCCGCTGGAGCTACAGCTGCAGCTATGGGAAATGGTGCACTTGTTTGATCATGACTACGAGCAGGTGAAGCTGCAAGACCTTGTGAATTGCCCATGCTGTTAGAGGCGATAATCGATGTTTGTCCAGCTTTCATCTCTTGGATAATGTGACACAATGACCCAAAGCCTTCAATCAAAACCTCAATCTTCCCACCTAGATCATTCACCTTATGTTTAAGCTCTCCATCTGAAGCCTGCAACTCAGCAACTTTGGCACGCGCGGGAGCAGATAATACATATTGTGTCTTGGAAATAGGACCAACAGAACGAACCCGTCCCCAGTATCCTTTCCAAATGCCAGAGTCATTGCATCATCTTCTAGAGGAGTACCCGCTCCTAGGTTTTCCTTGACCTCTTCTTCGCGCTTCTTAACCTCATCCTGCAATGTCGATCATAAAATTCTGTAAAATCCAAAGTTACCTAATTAGGGTGCAGTGTAAGACATTTTAGATTACTCACATAGTAGGGTTGTGCACTAGGTAGAATTTGGCCATTACGTTGTTTGTAAGTTGCTTCCCACACCATAGATGGAGTGATTTCCACTCCCGGATTCTTGGCCTCCTGAATTTAGACAAATGAGTCGAAACTGCTTTAATCAATCAACTATAAATGAACACTATTGTCCTAAAACATTGAAAGAACATTGTTAAGAGAAACATACTTACTAGTTCAGCTCTGACCAGACTATGGGGTTTGCGACCGGAGGTATGGGTGTACTCATATTGCTGTCTTTTCCTCTTGTGGGCTTGTCTACTAGCTTGTTGTTCAGGGGTATTCTGATTCACACAGAACTGTATCCAGTCCTCTTCTTTGATCATTGGAGGACAATGTTGAATCCTTTCTTCATGGGTTAGATATTTATCATAATATCCGATACGACATTCATGCTTCAGTCTCCTAAATGGATTAGCCATATTCTTCAGCATAGTTGCCTTAGCAACATCAGGAATTTGATATTGTTCCTGCAGAATCAAACCTTCTAGCGCTAACTCAATAAATGTTGAAGTGATGGAAAAAAAACAAGAGAAAGGTAAGTTTGTACCTTAAGATCCTGCCATACATCTTTTTAAACTTCTTTGGCACATGCCTCCAGGTTTTGCAAGAGATAGGGCAATGCGTACGAATCAGCGACCCCTTCATGTGGCCCATTGTGCAAGAATTGCCAGACCTGGGGATCCCATTCTCATCTAACTCCACTACAGCTGCCATAACCTTGCACTTACCAACATAAACAGATTAGTCAAACAAAACAGAAGCTACACAGATTAAGCTTAAACTGATTAGTCCAACACATAAAATTTCATGACTAGAAAAAAAAAACACACAACTTGGAACAAACAACATGTTAACCTAGACACTGATACACATAAGTTTTTCTAATGACAAACATCATACTAAACTACAGAATCCACAGATATAAGTTTGTCTAAGCTCTCATTGTCGGTAATAGCAGACTGATAAATACTAGGAACTTAAATATCATCTACTGCATGCGTAAGTCGTTGTTGTGAATGCAAGACCACAGACCATCCTTCATCAGTAACATCCTTTGAGTAGAAGACTTGTGCTGCTTCAGAGGCAAGAATAAAAGGTTCATCCGACACCTTATTGATGCTTTTAAGATTAAACAAGTTAACTTTTATCACATGAGACTGTGGATCAACTTTGCAACCATTAGTCTTATCTTCAACTTTGACCCAATCACAATAAAACACAGTTTCTTCAAAGTCCATATAATTCAACTCGATAATGTGTTTAATTACTCCATAATATGTTACTTCTGCCTCTATAAAGTTTTGATCTGTTGACTTTGCTCTGCAATTTGTAATAGCTCTCATAGTAACACCACTGCTTTGGGTCACCACTTGCGCATCGTGCTCTTGTGGGTAGAAAACAAAGCCGTTCACTTGGTATTTCTTATAAGACCGTGCCTTGAAGAGAGGTCCCTGTACCAGACGCCAGAGTACTGAATCCTCTTGTTTGGCTTCTAACAACTGTAAGAATGACAGTCAATCAGTAGAAGTTAAATACCTGAAACCAATTAGAATGAAATAAGTTCGAAGAGAGATCATTACCTCATCGCGTAACCACGAGTGAAACTTCTTTATATTTTGGGTATTAGAGTTTGCAATGTCGACATAGGAATCATACTTCCTACAATAAAAAATTTAAACTGATTTATTAGCATGGTGCATCGATATAACACAAATCAGAACATGAAGAAAAAAGAGTAAAATTATATACCTTTCCCAGTCATTTATTCCAACAAACTTGGACAGAATCCACTTGCGAACTTGTTCAAACATCACTTGGGTTAAAGTAATTTCCTTCCCTTTACTCAGACGCATCTCATCGGCAAACTCATCATCATCATCATCAAGAAAGGCCTGTTGTGTATGCTTATGAGTACCATCACCATCATTTGACAGGTCCTCCATACAATACAAGCTAGCTTCTCGCAGTGTATAAACTCTTTCAATGCAGCCATCAATGTACCTTCAATTACGCACCAAATTCTTGAAAGTTTTCATTAACCTACAAATTCAGTAAGCCAAGTTTTTAGTATAAGTTTTCAACTGCAGAACTACAAATGGAACTGTATGCATAGAAATATAAAGAGCGACAGAAATAAACATCTGAAAAGGATATTTACCTCTCAAAAGAATACATCCACCTGAATCGAACCGGACCACAGACTAAAGCTTCATCGGCCAAATGGACCATCAAGTGAATACTGATTACAAAAAATGAGGGAGGAAAATGCTTTTCCAAAATACACATTGCTTCAATCATACTTGTTTTTTCTCTTAAAAGTTGTTCTGTAACGCCCCATTTGACTACCTGGTTAGCCTCTACACCAAGAGGCGTCGAGAAACTAGATCGTCTATGCAAGATTCCTAATTACCGAAGAATCTTAAAAGAAATCCTAGCACTCGGATGTTCATAAATGGAAACCTCTCAAGTGATATAAATTTGATAATTTGTTGTTACAATTTCACGGAGTATTTAGATGTAAAGTATTACACAAATACTTCTAACTCGATTAAGCGATGAACTACGAAACGTAACTCTTCACGTGCACCATCTCTTCTGATAACTGAAAAACTGAAGTGGAAACGAGTGAGCACATCATCCCGAAGGGTGCTCAGTGGAAACAAGTACAACAAACGCCCCAAAATCAACCTACTTAGAAATCTAAAAAATCGTTCTATATTCTGAGGCATTAAGGTTCTAAAACATTCATTAAACTCTTAATTACAGGTTTTAAATAATGATTAACCCGAAACCTAAAAACCCCTCTCTGAAAATATTACATGAACCCCTCTCAAATGATACATATACAATAATGAATCGGTTTTCACATAAGATAAACACAAAACAAACATAACAAATGTTAACTCACTAAAAACGTTCTGCTCATCCAAGCTTTCAAATCCATCAACGATGTTCATCACGTGCACTTCTTGATCTGTCTCTGAAACTGGAAGTGGGAATTGATAACGAACTCTCTTGTTTTCATTATTCGTTTTATAAAGCTATATATATATTTTGAAATGCATGCATGTCTTTGCTATTATATGATATTGTAAGCATCTATATATGTGTGTAATACAAAACTATTTTCTTTTACATTTTGGGAAGGGTTTGGATCTTCAAACAACTAATATCTGTGTTTTGGGAGTATTTACTTCTTTTCAAAAGTTGCTTCTTTTCATTGACCGGAAAGTGGTTCCAATTTTACTTTGTGCAAGCATGGAAGGAAAGGGAGTTTTCTGGTGATTGGGTATGTGATGTGAGTCCCAATTTTATACATATATTTATGTTGCGATAGGAGCGTAAATGCGTCCAATATTATAAATAGGTTGGGGTAAATGCAACCAATATATTACTATTTCTGTCGGGCAACTCATGTCTCATATATTGGTGTTTATGGTTCTTTAAAGGTACTTTAAGGAAATTGTTATATTATGTTTTGGTGCTTAGAGAATGGGGTGATGGAAATATTATGTGGGATTGTTGGACTGAAGCATAAGCTGATTGGGCACCTTATGTATAGGTTCTGCCGTTGTGTATAATATTTTCACCATTGGTTTCTTTGAGTGCTTGCTATATAGAGTGCGTGTATGATTGAGGTACTGGTAAGGTACATAAATCTAAATCCGACTACGAAGAGGAGGCTTTTAATGATCATTGAAGAATCCACAAGAGTCACCCTTACTACTCCAAAGGATTATATCACTCAAGTATATCTCTGGTGAATGTGTGGTGGTTAGTTGGTTTATATTTTCGTAAAACTATTATTTTCCTACGGGGCAATCACCAACATGCTTTACAGTTCTACTAAAAGAAAGCAGTAAACACCTTTTACACTCAACACTTAGCAAGTCATCGAGATATAACATGTTAAGTAAGTGTTATTCTAACCCATCCCCGCATAGCAATCTCATAAAGTGCCCACACAAATTATGAAACCAGGATTTCTCCCGAGTAAACGTTAGCATAACCAGTCATACTAGAATGATATTCCCAAATGATGGTTCAACCATTACCAATAAAACCAACAAACAAGCACAATATGCGTACGACTGATTTCCCCAAATAGAATATGATATAATAGTATTGAACCGGGGGGTCTGCCGACCTACTAGAAAAAATAGTATATAAAATATGTAATATCGAAATGGGGGGATGTCGTCCTACTCAATAATAACGAAACGGGGGGTCTGTCGTCCTACTAGATAATATTCAACTGGGGGGTCTGTCGGCCTACTTGACTTAGCGGAAGCCGGGTAAAAACACAAATGCTCCTCGCGGGGAAACCAGACAACACATATCAGGCGCATACCCATCCAATACACACAAACATGCTTACATATAATTAAACATTTAACTAATTAATGATTACAAGAAGGTTATAAGAGTTCCCACCTCCATTGAAGACAAACCATGACTACCTCGTGGCCGCCGGACGATTAATTTCTCGTTCAACGTCGCCCTTCGAATCAGACTAAATATTAAACATGCACACTTTAAGAATTAACTACACAAACAATGAATCACAATTCATCTTCATAAACTAACTTAACTAGTGCAAGGTCCTAGCAGTCAGCCGGACTTCCTACGGTTTCCACTGTGATTCTTACTCTCCTTTTTTTCCAACATACAGTATCACATGATTCAGAACTATTATATATGCCTCATCTACCACTGTTATAAAATGAAATAAAATGTCTATAACAATCTACAAACAGTTCATGGCTTAGACTTGCTATGTGATAATCTTACAACACAAACTAGATTAACTAAGGACCATTACCAACTCTATGATCGGCCAAGACTTGTAAATATAAAGATGCTATAAAATGCATAAAATTATAGATACATCTGACACAGTGACACTAACTTAAGACATAGTTTGATAATTTCAATCCTAACCATATTAATCTATGCTACTAATGCTTAACATCAACGGCCTTGCTTTATGAAATGAAATTATCACTACCTACTGGACATTAGATATACTAGTACTAATACATGTTTCTATGACTAGTTCATTGCCCCTATATCGATCTTCTCAAATCATCAAATTAAAGCTATCTAATTATCACTAAGCTATGCATGAATTTATACAAGAGATATTCATAAAAAATTAATAGTCCGTGGACTATAGGTCCTAGTGAACAAATTTATGATACAAAAACTCCTTTTATAAGAAAGATGAAACAAGTGATACAAAAAGTCCAAATAATTTAAATTAGGTCCTTTTTTTTTCCCAACCTACCCTTTCCATATAATATCCTTAATAATACTAAATACACCCAACTGTCCAAATAATAAGTACACCCAA
The DNA here is from genome assembly GCA_023529015.1 of Papaver nudicaule. Taxonomy (NCBI): domain Eukaryota; kingdom Viridiplantae; phylum Streptophyta; class Magnoliopsida; order Ranunculales; family Papaveraceae; genus Papaver; species Papaver nudicaule. The sequence continues at coordinate 8,581 of JAJJMA010345372.1, forward strand.
ATGTTTAAATACTAATTACACCCAATATTTTAGCAACAACACTACCACCACAGCACCACCGCCTCTGCCACCACATCACCACCACCACCGGCACCACAAAAACACCACCGCCACCACAAAAACACCACCGCCAGGACCACCACCACCACACCACCGCCGCCACAGCCGCCGCCACCACGGCGCAACCAACGCCACCACAACCGCCGCCGCCGCCACCGCCACCACCACCGTCGCCACCACCACCGCCGCCACCACCACCGCCGCCGCCACCACCGCCACCACCACCGCCCCCGCCGCCACCCATCTGGACATTGAAACCAAAAAGAGTTTCAACCATATTTTAACATACCAAAGTTGGTTTTAATGACAAAATCGAATGAAACCAAACCTGGTTTCAACATAAACTTACCATTCAACCTACACCAAAATAAATTTACCATTCTGCCAACACCAACATTGGTTACAATGACAAAATCGAATGAAACCAAACCTGGTTTCATTGAAAAAAACCGAATGAGCCAAACTTGGCCAACACCACATTGGTTACAACGACAAAATCAAATGAAACCAAATCTGGTTTCATTGAAAAAAAGAATGAAACCAAACCTGGTTTCATTGAAAAAAACCGAATGAACCAAACTTGGCCAACACCACATTGGTTACAACGACAAAATCAAATGAAACCAAATCTGGTTTCATTGAAAAAACGAATGAAACCAAACTTGGTTTCAATATTTTTACCATTTTGCCAACGCCGACATTGGTTACAACAACAAAATCAAATGAAACAAATCTGGTTTTATTGAAAAAAAGAATGAAACCAAACTTGGTTTCAATATTTTTACCATTTTGCCAACGCTGACATTGGTTACTATGACAAACCAAACCTGGTTTCATTGAAAAAATCGAATGAAGCCAAACTTGGTTTCAATAATTTTACCATCTACCAACACCGACATTGGTTACAATGACAAAATTCGAATGAAACCAAACCTGGTTTCATAGAAAAATCGAATGAAACCAAACTTGGTTTCTCAATAATTTTACCATTCTGCCAACACCGACATTGGTTACAATGAAAAAATCGAATGAAACCAAACCTGGTTTCATCGAAAAATTTAAACATAACCACATTTAAACATCATTGCGTCCAAGTGATCTAAAAAGAGGAGTCTCCTCGTGGCATAGCTAAAACATGCCTAAGCTGAAACAGACCGAGCAATGTACTACTGTACTGTAGATTCAGATACGTATAGTTGAAACTGCGAAGGCAAATGTAGCTTACAAAGGTCTCCAAGATGAAATAATCAGTTATAGCTGATAGAAATAAATTGAGAATTTATGCTTTACCGAAATGGTGCCTGAACGGTGGAAATCCCATGGTTAAAGCCAGACGAGTCGCTATAGATGATCTTTCTTACACTCAGATTCAGAATGGAACTTTTTTCCCTGGAGCCCTAGATGCTTTGATGTGACTCGACTGAGTATCTGAAAACACGTGGTAGATAAAGGCAATGCCATCAGTCCTGCACGCGCAAACATACAAACTGAGATCTGGGAATTGACCTACCAAGAGTACCCACACTGATCATTGCCAATTGACCTATATGAGTGTAGTCCTACATAACCAAGCTAAAATGCCTGCATGACCTTTACATACTCTTCTACCAAACTCCGGATATTAGAGCCCGGGTATATGACTTGTAAAGTAGGGAGAAAGCACTACGGACAGAGTAAGGATCAATAGATCATCCATGCGATTAAGAAAAATTTAAGACCAATGGAATTAGGGGAAAGCGATGCAATCTTTGTATCGGTACAAACTCTGGATTATCATTTACTTCAAAATCCAATCTAAGAAACTGAATATGCAGTAGCTAAAAGTCGTACCTACATAAAACGGGCAGGGACCTCGTGCCATGGAAGATATTATGCGAGTGAAGTGGCACAAGCATTGAAACTCTCCTCCTGAACCTGCATTCAGTGTTGGTCTGAAGTACTAAGTCAGTACTCCGGAAGTGAAATTGATGTATTGAAATGAAAATACATGGCGATGCAGTCAGCATTGGTTTTAGATAGCTTGGGACTTGGTGTTGAGTGGAATACACTTTCTTAGCATTTTTGCTTCAGATCCAATTTGAGATGAAAGAAGCTATTTGCAGGACACATGTCTCAAATACCATCTTAAGGTTATGGTATTTGAGACATTTTGTTAAAAGCTTGGCAATTTGCTTCAGATCCTCAAGGAAAAATATAAATCATTAGTCCACTACAGAATGATAAATCACACCCCACCAAAATGCTAATCTTTGTTAAGCCTCAGTTTTCCCCTGGCAAAAAATGATGAAAAATCTATCTAATAAACCGAAAATTGAACATAATCATCCATATCTAAGATGAAAACAAGCCCAAATCTAGTAATTTCAAAACAGATATTACTCCAAGTATAATAATTTCAGACAAAATCAGATCAAATTTGCAAAATGAGTAAAAAAAAAAAAATGTATCTGAATCAAATGTCTTACCCGAATCACTTTAAAATTTGGGGAAATACGGTAGATCAACTGAAGCAGAAAATACAGTAGATCCATGAAGAACATGGTGTTACTAGCTCCTCCATTGATATGGATAAAAGAATATGGATCTGAGAGATAAGAAGAATAGATCTGAGAGAAGTCGGAGGTGGAAGAGAACATGAGGAGGTGGTGGTGGCGACGGAGTGTTGGGTGGTGGCGATGAGGAAAACCAGAGAGAGGAGAGGCTGAGGCCAGAGAGAAACGAGTCTGGTGGTGGTGGTGGAGGTGGTGGTGGTGATGGCGACGATGAGGATAGTGATGGTGGTGGCGACGATGTGGATAGTGATGGTGGTGGCGACGATG
>JAJJMA010345372.1:15465-68429 GCA_023529015.1 Papaver nudicaule
AATTCTCATTTTAAAAGAGAATGAGCCTAGAAGTAGCTCCGTTTTACCACCATACTATAATGACCACAGTACATATCAATTTCATTTGCACAATACAAATACACAGACACTAGATTATCCAGATGTTAACAACATTTGTATGATAGAAACAACACACAGAAATTCTTCTCAAATACTTGAAATCAAAATAAATTCTTCAAAACCCTTACACTAAAACACAAAATCTAAACCCTACAAACAAAAATCAGAACATAAATCAAAAACCTAAATCATGAATTACCCAAAACTATGAACAAACATGAATCGGAACCCTAAAAACAACACACACATAATACTTGAAATCAAAACCCTAAAAACAACAAATCTTATCATAAATCAGAATACTTGAAATCAAAATCCCATCATATACACAAATTAGAAAACCCTAAAAGATGAAATTTATACCTGAAATAGCTCTTGGTATGTATCTCTTTTCCTGCTCTAAGTTTAACCTAAAAGAAAAAGGTGAAAAGAGTTAACAATCCAAAGATTAAAACACAAAAACCCTAACTCGGCAAAAATCAACAGAGAAACCCTAAATACTTACACAGCTAACTCTTCACAATCAACAACAAACCCTCACTATCAAATCCTCACTATCGCTAAACCAAAATCCCTCACTACCTCATTACCTAACTATCGCTCTCTCTCACACAGCGAAGAAGAAGAAAACTGGATCTGGAAATAATGAAGGAAAAGGGGGGAAGGATCTATATAACCCGCTAACTCACACTCCACACGCACACTCCACAAAGTATCCAAAAGTGTTATGTGCCACACGCTCTCTCCACACACGTGAAAATTTTCTGTTGCGAAATTGAAACAGAATCTCAGCCGTTGCGTCAATCCACAACTAAATCCTTACCGTTGCATTAAATCCGCAACTGTTTCAGTTCTGTTGCAATTCACAACGGCAACAACACCGTTGCTAATTTCATTTGCGGATCGCAGAATGTGGTGTAGTGCAATTTCAGTTCCAGTTTAACAATTTCACATTTAGCTGCATCATGGTCCAAGATGAAACAACGCCTACATATGTGATAAGGCTATTATTCATAGTGATACGTAATCCAACTCCTGCCACCAGATGGGGTGTCTATCGAGCCTCCTCCTTTAAGTGGGTTGTTAAGACTAATCTCCACAAAAACAGTTATAGAAACAATGCCTCTTGGGATTATGTTATTAGGCACAAATCTTCTTCCCAAATCTTTGCACATTTCATCCAGAATTTTATTGGAAATGGGTATATTACCCAAACCTCTCAGCTGCTCACACCAAGTTTGTTTTTCGAACTTATGAGCTGCAATATCCTTATTTACGTCATACTTCTGTAACACTAGGAGAAAACCATTCATTGTCCATGGCGCTTTTTTCAGCACATCCAGAATAGATTTTTCTTCTTTGAATTTGAACACAAACAGGTTTACACCCTTTGTTTGAACATCTACTTTCTTGTGCTTCCTCCATATACGATTAATCTGCTCTTTCACGTCATCATAATCCATGATCTCGTCTCCAAAAAACTTTCCTAGCAAACTGGCTGACCATTCATCTGCAACTTGATTAATTGTTTCAGCAGAAACTTCCGATCTTCTTACTGGTGTTTCTAACCTAGGAGCTAAACTAGTAGTAGACATACTAGCCGAGATGTCTCCACATCTTGGTCTTGTTTGTTGTTCATATCGGCCATGTAGTGAAAAAGCAATAAGGTTTCAAAGAAAGAAGTTGTGAGGCTGTAGGGTTTGTGAAAGGATGAGTGTACCTTATCGGATTATATAACAAAAGCCTATATTTTTTAGGGTGAAAGATCTTATAAAACTGGTAAGGAGATATATGACAGCTATTTATGTTTTGGTTATTTTTGGTTGTTTTTTGATTTATGAGTTGGAGGGATATTAGCCTAAACTTCTGGGGATGCCAGTCGAGGATGGGTTATTGAGTTTTGAATTTTTGAGAGCCAAAGTTTAATGATTGAAAGGAATGACATTGATGGAGAAAGTGAACGATGATTTTAATGATACTGTATCGGAGGATTTGCAAACGACTTTTACCTGGGAATAAACTGGTATTCTGAGAGCAACACGACTTGTTGACAAGCTTAGCACGACAAGCTGAAAAACAACTCAGAAGCTTGAATGCTTTAGAGGTACCACGACTTGGTAAACAACTTCGGAGAATCCACGGAGAGCTGTTAAAAAAAACTTAAAGCAAAAACCTGTTAGGGTGATGTGAAACGATTAGTTTTCGACCTGTAAAGTTGCAAAAAACAGTAATATATCATAACTAGAAGAACAAATCTAGATCTAAATACCATGCTTAATTTTAAAGAAAAGACGACATGATTAGTGACTGATGCTACTAGAACTATAGATTTTGTCTAAATGATGAGTATACACTGATGCTTGAATGAGAGTTTAGATTGATCTATATGAGATTGTATGCATTTTTAGAGAGCTTGATGTAGGTTTTTGAAAATCGCCAGAGCTTAATAGAAAATATTTCAGTTTAGGTTAAGACAGATGTTATTGCTACAAAAGCCAACCTAATATGTTCAAAATCAACTTTCCTTGTTATTCCTTTTAGCACAAGTATACAATTCGATCAGTCGAATGCAACAAGTTATCACGTCTAACTACGAACATGACATCTGCGCTCCCTAGGGCTCTGCAAATCGGAGAACAACCAAGTCAACCCTTCCCTACCGATTCAATTTTCAACCTCCTAGCTATATCTTCTTGCATGTCTTCTAAACTACCTTCTTTCATAATTCCAACCATGGATTAGCTTATTTGAGTTTCAATTATCTGGGGAAGCAACTGTGGTGGATGATCGGAGCTTGGTGAGCTAACTCCTGCTGCCACCGATCCACCATTAACGGGAGCTATTTCTCTGCTACTATGGCAGAAGATTACGTCTAAGTTGTTGATCTTAATCGAGTTATTATTACAGGTTCAGTTTGATTTTAATTGTTGTTTCATAAAATAAAATAAAATAAAATAAAATAAAATAAAAAATAAATTACAAATTCAGTAAGTTCTGATCGTGGGGATTTCATTGGCTTGACGAATATAAGATTTCGTTGACTGGATTTTCGTACATTCATAGCATCATTTCTATCAACACAGTAGCAGAAGTTTTCTACTACAACTTGCGATGAATCAGGAACAAGAACATGAACTGAAGGATTTTTCGTTTCCCAGGAGTTCTCATGTGATTAATCTTTTATCAATGGCTACCACAAATCCAGGGAAGTCCAAAAATTCATCGTTGATGGGAATGAAACACAACCTTTACACATTGAAATGGAAAAACATCTAAAGGGTTCTTGTCAGAGATCCGACTTTCATTTCCTTGCAGATCGAGAAGGAGATGAAAGTAAATTAAAAGAGGAAACTGATTTTGATTCTGGTTTTTTTCTCTTGTTTAGAGTGTGTAGTGATGATTTCACTGAGCTAGTTGTTTGGTCGAATCGACCAGGTGTTAACTCACCAGCTGTGGTCACCTCCTTAGCTAAATTAACTAGTACTTATACATGTATTACACCATGGATATTAGCGGTCAATCCTGACTGTCAACGAGAGACAAAAGGAGTTCGACACAGTTCTAACAAAGAACCAAAATGACCGGTTTACATGATGGGTGCAACAAACGCAATTCTTTATCTTACTTGATGGATAAAGATATCCTTGGTAGTTCACCGAATTGTTCTGAGGAATTGGACTACTATTGATTCATGTGAAGATACAGGTTGTTGCTCATTCAGTAAGGCAACTAAAGTTTCAAAATCCTAAAATGCGAGAGGTTGGGTCGAACCAACTATCTCAAGAAGAATGAGTCGCCGGTGGAGGGACTGTCAAAAGATACCCTTTAAGTTCACAGTCCGCAATATGCGTGGTTACACACACGAATGGAGGTCTCAGGTCCTCGGTGGTTTCAAACTCACTCGGTTCAATCTCACTTTTGTTCTGCAGGCCAATTACATACACTCTGGGCGGAGAATAACGGCTACTTCAGACACCTCTGTACACCGGTTCACTTCAGCATATGGTTGGTTTCCTTGCAGGTTCGGTCGATAATGCAGGCTTCTCTCCTGGGTTGTCCTTTTTGAGGACATCACGGTCTTCGCACTAGTACTACTTTTGGTGTTTAGGTTTAGGTAAGTTACTTGGTTTTTTGGATGTATCAGAGTCTGGTTTTGTGGTGCTGATGTTCGATACCCTTGTTTGTATGTTTTTGATGGTTGTAGTTGTTTTGGGACTTGGTAATCGTAGGCTAGTCTGTTGCAATTAGAAGGTAAGATCTGTGTCTTTGGATTTGTCTTGTCGGTCTGTGAACACTTCACATTACATGTAACCTGCTTTGCATAATTAAATGACACAGGCTTTCCTTTCAAAAATAAAAATATAAATAAAATAAATTGACATCTGCGCTCCCTCTTAAACAAACGGATGGTTGCTAGGTGGTGTAAGCAAAAGTCACCACACCATAGCGCTTGAACCAACGGCCCAGAAGATGTCCTGACGGGCCGACAACATTGACTCCAACTAGAAATCACCACAATTGTTTCCTTACTGTAGCTCGGAACACTCTATTTAAGAATCTTTAAGAATAGGTTCTCTTTAAACGATCTTAATCTTGTAGTTTCGGTGTCGGAACCTAAACGATGTCGAGGATTATCAGCTCGATCCACAAGCTGAAGAATCGTATACTATCGGCAAAAAACCCCATTTTGCTAACGCGAACCCTCACCTCAAACCTGGGTATTTTCTCCGATCCCCCTTTCTCTCAAGCTAAAATTCATAACTTAAATTTCAATTCAAGTCGTCGTGATGGAGCTCGTACTCTTTGCTCTCTTCCCACAGAATTCTATCAGTCTTCAACTTCAGTGAGCACACACAACCTAAAAAGGAAGGATCTTTGGACATCAATCCCAGTTAGGGCTTATTTCTTACCCCAAAGGTCTGTTATTTTTAACTTTTTTTTTTTTTTCTAATAATTTTTTTTTTTTAATTTTAATTTTCTCTAATTTTAGGTTGATGCCATGGCAGAATCGATTTAATAGGATTAATGTCGGAGAATCAAGCCAATTTGATCCCGTACGCACCTGGGATGTCTAATTATGTTGTTCTCAGATTCCCCAATACTAATTCAAGTAATCCTCTTCGAGTAAGTTTCTGATTTGTCATTAGAATTGCAAAGCCACGAAAATTTTGGCTAATTGTTTCAACACAAAGTCTAGTATTTGGAAAAGTCACAAGCTTTCATTCGTTTAGTTGTGATTGTTTCGTTTTACTGTGCAGAATGTGGAGGCTAATTCAAGTGGAAGTGGTTACTCTTACATGGTGGTGTACCCATATGGATCCGCTGTCATGTTTAATATGCTTGATCACGAAGTTGATAGATATCTGAAGATTATCAAAAGACATGCTTCGGGATTGGAAGCCGAAACCGGGAAGGATGGTGGAGACTCTTTGCAGAATTACATTGGTATTGTTTATGAGGCCCATATTGTATATTATGCTTCATCTTAGTCATCTTACATTATGTCTTAATTGATTGTCAATTTGGTTAAAATTTGCTTAGAGCCAAGTTCAAGATTGCTAAACCAAAAAATGAATGCCACTTTAGCCACCTGGAGATGAAATCGAGCTCAGCACCAATAAATTGAATGACAATATGACACTTTAGCCACTTCATATGCTTTGTCATCATGACCTCCTAGCTACTATTTCTATGGCATACGTGCTCAATGATGGATGTTAAAAACCTAAGAATGTATCTTATATGTTCCGAAATAACCAAATATAGGGTTGTTGCACACTGGATTGATAGAAATTTGTGCCTGTGATTGAGATGCCGAATCTTACTATCATTGGATGTGTAGGGGCCAAAAAAATAACAAGCCCAGCCGTAACATGTGACAGTAGGATGAGATTGTAAACTCGATGAAATTTCTGAAAATGATATATCACCATCTAGCATGAGGATCACACATTCTGTAAAAAGGACGAATTAAGGTGGCAAAGAAGACTTTTCATTGATGTTTCAGTCAGTCCATGCTGCCTTATTCCTGAAATTCGCAACTATTCCGGATGTCTCATGTTCTATTTGTTTGCTCCTCATAAGCTACGCCTTACTATGATATGGTTACACTTACTTCCCTCAAATGTGTTAATGACAGAAGCAATGCTCAGTTGGTTGCTTTGTATGATACTCAGCTAGTACTGAAACCAGATATTAGCATTGCAGAGGCTAGTCTTATTAACTTTCTTTTAGCATGAAAAGGTTCCCAACTGCTGCATGGCTGATGACATATGCCACATACAGTACTCAAGCACAACCTATGAAGATACTTGATTTGTTGTCGTGGAGTTGTCAACAATACCAGACCAAAGTAGTAGATGGTTTTTTGGAAGAGATGTTCTACTCATCAATTTCATCGAAGATTAGTTTGGTTAAAGGTTATACCCTGTCTATCTAACGTCCATTATTCTGTTATTGTAGATTACGAGGTGAGAGAAAAGCAGGATTTACCCACGTGGATGCAAGGTGGGTTAAACTGTATGCTGCTGCAGCACTTGAACATTGATGGGATTTCTATAGTCAGTAATGTTCTCAGTCAAAGTGTTGCTCTTGATTACTACTCTCGCTTGGTATTTCTTTCAGCCTGTTGATGTGGTGCCTATCTCCTTTTTCCCTGATCAGGTTGAAGCGCTCTCACATTTGTGTTTCTTCTTCTTTTCAGGTTGATCAATGGGTTAAAGCGTATTCAGGTATAAATTATGGATTGGAAAAAAAGGGCAACCTCGGCAGCTGGAGTAAGCTGCTTAAACTGACGAGGAGTAGGGTTACAGATGCAGATATTATTTATAATTTTGGGCTATCTGAGAGGTAACTACATCTTGGTGATTCATATTTGTGAAAGCTCAAGTGTCTTATCCGATTTTGAATTGTGATGGTAAAATAGAGGGTACTTTGATCTTTTGTCCAGATCTGATATTGCTAGGAAAGAAGATACCAAGTATGCACAGATGTTGGACTACCTTCGGGATAAATTTGAATTGACTCAGAGATTTGCTGATCTTGAACGTCAGTTCAAAATGGGGGAGGTAAGCTAGGTCTATCTTTCACTGCATGCATCTCTTACGGGAGCCTCTTCGTTGCTAGGGTGTAGTAGTATACATTACACAAATAAACCTTCTCATACTTGGTATGTTGTGTGTCTTGCAGCTCAATATCCAGTTTGGTGCACTGCAAATGGTTGAACTCTGGCAACATGCCGAACTATGTGGATACCTAAGCTTGTTTGTGCTGGTAGCATTTTTACCAATAGGGGTAAATTATTTTATCCATATGATTCCATAACCCTCAATCCAGTTGCTTTGTAATTTATTCTTGCTTGCACATGTTCTAGAAAAGTATGTAAGAACATCATATGATGTGTATTATATTCTCTTTCCACTACAGACACTGGGAAAAAAACCTGTGTTTTTTCTCCTCCACAAGGATGATTTGTACTTTGTCCACTAGAAAGGTGGGCCACCAGAAAAGATGAGATGGTAAAAGAAAACTACTTTGCAATTAGTTTTTCAGAAAAAGAAAAAATATGTATGTTATTATTAATTAGCATTTTTTGTAATCGGACAGTTTGACTTTGGTAACAGTCAAGTTTTTCTCCATGATAATAATCCAAAGTGAAGAAAAGAACATCATAACCCAGATCAAAAATTTGATGACCGACTAGGTTCTTTGGTTTACAAAATTGTAGCTTCTAGTCTTGCTGCTTTTAGTCTGCTAATTATCAAGAGTTAGCTTGGTTACCAAGACAACCACTTATTATGGGTTTTAGCATGTTTGGATACCAAGAGCACTTTTGTTTCTGTTTTTCTGAAAGTAAAAGTCAATCCCAGAAGTTAGGGTAAAAAATTTTACTTCACAAATTTGCCGGAGTTTCTCCTTTTACCAGAGGAGGGGCCCACACTTTCTTCCAAGGTAGGACTTACGGATATGGGTTTGGTGTTCTAGCTTTCTCGACTCGAGGTTAGACTTTAAAGCCCATGTTGTTGCTAAGCTCTGAACATTATTATTGTTTTTTTTTTTTTTGTAAACTCTTTAAATGAATTATTTTCTAAAGAAAAAAGAAAAATAAAATATTCGACTAATTTTCTTTGATACAATTTGCTAGAAACTAGATGACTACTGACACGGTGGACGGGTTCGCTCGTCCGTATAAATTGTAAATTGTGTCAATTTTATGTATCATCGCGTAGATAGTTTAAAGAGCTTTCTAAACATAATTTTTGTTGTGAAATATGTGTATTTTAAAAGATATTAATGTTTTAAAATTGATAAAAATTGATGTACACTTTTACCCCTCAACAAATAAGATTATGCCCCAAGCCCTTTTTTCCTTTAGTAGCTAAACTTACGCGATCGCCCTCCTTCCTTGGTTTATTTACGAAAATGTCTGAAGGAAAAGAAATAAAAGATTTACGCCTGCATCCTTTTTGAGGGGCATTTTCGGATATTCACAAAGTTTAAGATACTAAAAATCCAATCTTTTTGTGTCCTGTGAAGAAAAAAAATCACTATTCATTTAACACAAAATCGCCGGACCAATAAAAAATCTTAAAATATATTTAAATTTATATATACTAGTATATTTCGGGATAATTAAGCTCTAATTGAATGGGTCAACATATTGTTTAATGTTTGACTAGTCATAAAGGAATGAATCGGCTACAAATGACCAACGGATGATCTAACCGACGGTTCTGATTTTAACCAGAAGAGAAAGAAACGGGTTCTAAATAAGGCGAATTTAACTGGAATAAAACTTATTACGGTTGTAATATTTCCCTTTTTGTGCCGATTTGATATGAATTCGTATGGATGGGAAGTTAATGAAAATCTATCCCTGAAAGGCAATGTTTTACCTAAACTTCCTTTCTTCATCGCCTCTCTCCAATTAAATTGACTCGATCAATCAATCCAATCCAAGGTTTGCTTCCTCTTGTTAGGCTTCTCTCAAGGATTGATTGTTCTCATTTACCATCAATATCTTGTTGAATATCAAAAAATAGAAGCTAGGTTTCCGTACACTCTGATTTGGTGATTAATTCTTCTCTCATCAATTTGTATGAAACTTGATTCTCTATGTTAGTTTTGATGTTAATTACCTTATTTCTAATCCACAGGTCATCGATCTGAATGTTTAATTTATGTTTCTCTAAGTCAATTTTTCTGCTCAAGAACCATGATTGATCTGTTCTGTTTGATGATCTTTCTAATTCGATCTGAAATATCATCAAGGCGATTCCTTGATTATTTGGAGTTATGATTTGAGTCAATTTTTCAGCTGTTCCATGTCAATTTTTTTAATTTGATTTAAATGTATCATCAAGGCGCTTGCTTTATCATATTTTAAAGCTAAAGCAATGGTTCAGGGTTAGAAATCTATAGATGCCCGGATCTCCATCTTAGTACAAACAATCCTTTTGCTTATTATTGCTTCATTGACTTTTATTTTCAGCTGTTCCAAGTTTTTTTAATTTGATTTGATTTAAAGTATCATCAAGATGCTTGCTTTATCATTTGGAGTTATGATTTGATTCAAATTTCACTGCAGAATGGGTCATTCTTTTGTAAATCTACATGAATCCTTTCTCTTAGTACAAACAATACCTTTTGCTTAGCATTCTTGTATCACATTTTCAAGTTGTGAATTTACCTCACATTTTCATGAATCCTTCATTGACTTCTATTTTTCTTTCTCTTAGAAAATTTTCTTACCTGAAAAAGATGGGATGGAATTTTAAGGTTTCTCAAGGATGCAAGAGTTGCTGAGTCTGATAAACAATCTTAACCTTGATGCACTTGTCTGAGAGAAACACCCCCACTTAGAATAGTTTTCTTCGTTATGATAACTATACAAAGTAAAGTATAATACCCCAAGGTGCTTCATAACATCTGGTTCTGTTTCAAGTGTTTTTGAAATCCTGTCGTTTGCTTGTATTGTTTCGGTTGAATATGATTGTTTATTGTCTGATTTACTAATTTGAATTTAGAGTCTCTAGATTATGATTTAACCATGCTGTTTGAGTTGGTTTGCTTTTGAGAATAGATTGGAAATCTAAACATGGCGCTGTCCTTTATAGTATTTATGTTTTATCTATGGGTTACTAGTTGGGTTTTCTTGTGATTCTCCTTGGAAAAATTTGTTGAGAGTATCTTAGAGTGTCCCATTGCCTATTTTCTGCTCCTTTACATCTCAAAAGTGATATTAGGATAAACATGAAATCTCGGTAGTCTTGCATGAAGTTGTCAGGTTAAATATAACTCTGGTTAGGTTCCTAAGACAAGAATGAGATGTCTTGCAAACTTGGGAATTCAAGGGTTAAGATGGATTCATCAACAAAAGAATATAGTTCCAGTTAAGTTTCGTTAATTGTATTTTTGTCAACTTAAGTGTTTGACACGACCTTTCATTTCTGGAGTTCTGTGGACTTCCGTAGTATGACATGTCCTGTTTTGTAATTCTTCTTTTATTCACCATATCTGTCTGGCTAATTTTTGTTCGCAACCAAGTGATGGGTAGATGTCGAACAGGAACTGGGATCTGTGATACGCTGTGTGAAAGACCCTATAGGGGAGAGGAAGGAATTGCTATAACTTGAGATACATTTGGTGTAAAGGACCATGCGTATTAGGAAACAAATATTGGGATGCGTTGCTGCTTTGACTTCTGAATAGAATTCTCAGCGGCTTGTTCTAAGCAGAATGATGCTGTTGATTTTATCTTCCTCCAGAATATTTGAAAATGAGTTAGCTGATACCTGAAATGTAAATAAAGAAATTTCCTGTTGATCCTCTATATTAACGAGTACGCATCTGTATACTGTGTTCCAAATCCCCAGAAGTAATACTCGCAGAATGAGAAGGTCAATGAAGTAATACGTGCATACCTGTTACATTGTTTGCGTTATTGCAGCTTCCCTGGTTTGTTACAATTGTTCGTTCTACGTATGGCCCTAGCACTTTCGGAGAAAGGACCAGTATATGCAGTGGTCAATATTATTTGCAGGTCTCAAAAGCAGGGTACAGAAAGAATAATTATTTGCAGGTCTCAAAAGCAGGGTACGGAAAGAATAATTCTCAGATGGAGTGCAAAACATGAAAGAATCAAAATCAGAGATGGAGCTAAGCAAAAGATGCATCCGAATTAGAAAATCGAAGCACAAGGTACTGTTAAATTTTTGTTCTACTTATAAAGTAAAGGTAAGCATTCTCAACAGAGTATTTCAACAAACATGTTCTTGCTTAAAGAAAAGGAAAAACAACAAAAAGTACTTGTCTTATAACGAGTCTCAACACAGTAAACATTCTTAGACATGTTCAGCAACAACCTCTATTTAGACATCTCATAATCAGCCTCTTCTGAAAATTCTCTTCAACTTGTTAAACTTGCTCTGCACGTCATATTCCCGAAGTTTTTCTATCACCTTGGACCTGTATGTGGAGGAGAAAATTAGTTTCAGATACTATCCTATAATGCAGTTTGTTCACTAATAACTAGTATATTTGAGGTTTGCTAACTTACCCATTTCGGCCTGCCGCTTCAGCGAGGTTATCATAATACCATCGTTCTCTACTCCCTGACGGTGGTAGTTGGTATGCAGGTGCCGTAGGAGCTGTTGCTGTTACTCCTGCCTGCAACGTAGGCTCTTCAAGGTTAGCTTCAGCTGTCTTGGCTGCTACTGCAGAAGCAATAGCAGGAACCTTCAAGAAGACTGCTGCTGTTCCAAGCAACAAACCTGTGCTTATTACCGCCAGGCATGTCTTCTTCTCTCTTTCGACTCTCTGCTCGTCTGTCTCATTGAGTCTTGGTTTTGCCGTAAGGTAAACACCTACACAACCTAGTCCGGCTATCCCGACTAGGATGGCCATCTTTGCCTCTGAACTTGTCTCCATCCTGCATTCATCCAACATGATAACAGTAAGTATAATCTAATATGATAACAATAAAGATCAATCGAATATCATTATAAGCATAATCTACTGAGTAGACACTGCTGGATCGAGATCATGATATCACTAACTAGTTCTTCAAGAACCCGGATAGAAACTTGAGATGAACTAGTGTGGGGGAAATTGTTATTCAGGATAACCCAAAAATCGCAACACTTGTCTAACTACATGAATGCTAATGACCATATTACATGAATGCTAATGACCATATATTATAGAAAGATTGTATCGTTCTTTTTAACCATTATCATTTTAGGCTCGCAAGGTAACATAATTGTCCATATGCCTGACTGATTCTTTTTATGCTCTAGTGGTTAAAAAGGGTGTATTTCATTGTATCAAGTGCTGAATGTATATAAAAGATGAGAGTTCTAAATATACACGCACATAGCAACATGGTCTTGTAATCTTATCATATTTACAAGCTTTGTTTCTTGTTATCTTTGGCAGTCGGCGGCTCTAAATGCATTATTGAAGCCAATTGGTTATGAAAGAAACCAATCCCGTGCATTCAAGTGACTTGACAACATACCATTCAAGACCTAACCTAGCTGTGTTCTAGAAAGCATGGTGATTGTTATGCCAGTTTTCTCCAATACCCAATTGTTCTTAGATAAATCCCTTGTATTCCAAGGCCTGTTTCCCCATGTATGACATACTGAATTGATCATGAATGTAATGTGATGCCCCAGTGTAATTCTCACTCTCTAATCAATCAAAATGAACTAGTTCAATATAAAAATTCACAAAAATTATCTGATAACGAGATCACTTACCAAAACGATTGCTGTTTAGTTGACATGAATATGATATTGAATAAGCCAATTGGTTATGAGAAGAAACCAATAGCATCAATTGGCTGTAGTACAGATGAATCATATAGATGAATCAATTTTATAAATGAAAAGCATGAACTAGATGCAGTGATTTCCCTAGTCTATAACTCGTTAACTACTTGATGCATTCACAACTTGAAAATCAAGATTTATTCAAACAATACGATATAAATCCCTAGATTTTGGGGGAGATAATTTACCTTGTTTTCAGACAGGATCAGCAAGAAGAGGATGAAATGATTAGCAAATTAGAAACCCTAACTTTGGTTTGTGCATATAAGACGGGATCTGATTTGGAAGCAGAAGGTAAAATGAAGGTAAAACGGAGATGGGGAGAAGACTATAAACACCAATCGGCCAAAAGCAATTATACCATTTGTGCCCTAAAATGTGATGCTAAGAATGCATCGCCAAGGACTGAGACCAGCTTAGCCCAAATAACTATTTCAGCCCCATTTCAACCGAGAGAAATTGTAATATCAAACGTGGCCAGGCAAATCCCGTTTCCCACTATGGTACATATGAAATTTCTAACGGTCGAAATTTTTTAGTATCTGTCGAGAGAGTGACTTTCGATGTAGAGATAGTGAACTTTTGTCGATAGACTGAATCTCGACTTAGAGATAGTTACAGTCGATCATAAATACACCCAAAAGACGGTTAGAATTTCTTCACATATAAAAGCAGATCCTATCTACCAAAAACACATCCCATCTTCGAAACACAAATCACAAATTCTCTTTCAAAACACAAGTGATTTTGAATCTGATGATGAGATATGTATTCATCAAAGTCTGTTTATGAGAGAACAAGATAGGTATGCTCGAAGGTTGCAAGAAATGGGTGAAGAGTCCGATGATGAGAGGAAAAGGAAGAGAATCATGATTGTGATGCTTTAGGCTCGATCCCTAAACCTCCGGAGCCAAAAGAAGTTCAATTTAGAAGGTACACATATCGAAGGGGGGCATTTTACCACCAGAAACTAATGCACAATTATTTCCTTTCCAATTGCGTCTACTCCAACCAATGTTTCCAGAACCGATTTCGCATGCCCGGCACTTAGTGCTAAGATTAATTGGTGAGCTTTGTCTGGATGATGCACTTAATATTAGAGGTCATAGTCCTGAGCAGAAGGTTACTGCAGCTCTGAGGATTCTAGATTACGGGATGCCGACGGATTGCACCGATGAGTACATTCGGATGGGCAAAAACAACATCATTTAAGTATATTTCGCTGTTCTATGAAACCATTATGAATCATTTTTGTCCGAGGTTTTTACGAAAACCTACAGTTGATTATACTTTACAAATTTTAGAAGAAAACAAAGATATAGGAGCTTCCCAGGGATGTTAGGCACTGCAAGCACTGTGTTTGGCAGGGATACCCAACTTTTTGGGCAGGTCAGTATAAAGGTCATTACCCTAAACCAACAGTTGTTCCGGAAGCTGCTGGTATCCAAGATTGTTGGATATGGCATGCTTTTTTTGGTCTACCAGATTCACAAAATGATATAAATGATTTGCATAAATAGCCTCTCTTTGAAGACCTGAAGCGCGGCTTGGCCCCCACTGTCAATTTTACCCTCAACGATAACTATTACACCCATGGGTACTATATATCTTGCTAATGGTATCTATCCAAGATGATCTACCTTGGTTCAAGCATACAAGCAGCCTCATGGCCTGACAATGATGTATTTTAACAAGTTGCAAGTGACATTTATGAAGGATGTAGAACGAGCTTTTGGAATTTTGAAAAGGAAGTTCGCCATCGTCATGGGGCTGTTTCGTGGTTTTGGCCTCAGGAAATGCATAAGACCATGCTCACGTGCATTATTTTGCACAACATGGTAATTGAGGAAATCCACCGTGATATGAGCTGGCCTACTTATCCAGACGTAGATCAGATGCCTCGGGTTCAACCACACCGCGGTTTATCTGCAAGGCAATATGAGTACATGACTAAATCTATTCAGGATCCCTCATTGTATCTTAGGTTGAGAGATGATCTTTGTAATCATGCTTGGGCAGAACATGGGGCTGAGGGGGCGGCAGCCTAAAATTGTTTCTTTGTTTGTTTGTTTGTTTTGTTTTGTTTTTATTGTTGTGCACCACCATTATTTTTAAATTAAATGCAAATTTCCTTAACTAATTAGAACGTCTTTTTTTTTTTTTTTTTGGTATTTAATTAGAACGTCTTCTTCATTGAAATAAACATGCTACATCTAAATGCATTAAAAATAAATCCTAACTAAACTTGACTAAACTAAACACCAACAACTTGAAAAATCCAAAAAATAAAAATAACAACTAAACCAAACAAACCAAACTAGCATTTCCTCTTTCATCATTTCTTAATCCTCACCATCATTTTCATCTTCATCTTCATCTTCCTTGATTAATCATCAATGGCAGTAACTTCATCATCATCCTCATCTTCTTCTCCTTGGCCTCCTCCAGCTTCTTCTTCTTGTTCTTGCATCTTTTTGTTGAGCTTGGCAGCCTTCATCTGCCACATCTCCCTTTGCATCTGGTTCATGAAGGTAGTGTCACCAGTGAGAATCTTATTCTCCTCCCAGGTGGAGAGAAATTTCTCATTAGCGATACGACTCTTCCTCATCTCCACAAGAGTTCTTTTCCGCTCAATAACTCTGTTCTTGTCAGTGGTCTCTTGATTCTTCATAAACATTTCGAAAGAAAACTCTTTTTGGGCGTTTTCGGCATCCACGGCTGCTTTTCTAGCCCTCTTGGAATTTGTTTCTTAATTAATTCTTGATGAGGATAAGGGGGGTATGCTGAAGGGTGCACCTTGGTGTGCTTCACAGCCCCGGAGTTGTATCGAACTCGGCGCATCTTTTGGGTTTCGGTAGAGCTTCTCTCGTTTTTATATGTTGGCTCATATATCCCTTGAATGGCTCACAGCTCTTGAATGGCTCAGACATGCTTACTATCTTATTTTTGAGTATGAGTCAGAAAATCAATCTTAGCTAACCTCGATTTTACTCTAGACACACAATTAAACCTGGATCTAAGCCTTGGGATTTTTTTTTTGCAAGACAGGAAAATTATTTGAGCTTCAAGCTTAAGATAGGTGTACTCAAATTTGAGTACGAACACACCCTCCTGTTCACTTTGAGATGGTGGGAAGCATAATGGTCTCGATGACGTTGGGAAAGATACTTACCATCATACATTCTTTGAGATGCAGATTACTTCAAAGAAGAAGCTATCTCATGGGCATGGGAACTTCTCACGCAGGTATATAAACTACCCTCTGACCGTATATATGTTACGAGTTGAAGCAGATGATGAGGCTAGAGATATATGGCTGAAGTTTTTTCCACCTGCTCGAGTTTTGGCTTTTGGGTGCATGGATAACTTCTGGGAGATGGGCGATACTGGTCCCTGTGGACTTTGCACAGAGATTCACTTTGATAAAATTGGTAACCGAGATGCTGCTTCATTGGTCAACAGTGACGATCCAACATGCATTGAGGTATGGAACCTTGTATTTGTTCAGTTCAACAGGGAAGCTGATGGCTCTCTGAAACCTCTCCCTTACAAGCATGTCGACACTGGGATGGGTTTTGAACGCTTGACTTCGATTCTTGAAAGCAAAACGAGCAACTATGACACAGATGTGTTCATGCCCATTCTTAATGCAATCCAGCAAGCCACTGGTGCCGCACCGTACTCTGGAAAAGTTGGAGAAGAATGAATACGGTTTTGAGAGGTAATGAATGGACTTTATCTGATGTGTGAACCTTGAGATAACTTTCTTGAAGTAAAGAGAACGAAAGCGCGCATAATCAAGTCCCATAAACATGTATCGCTCTCAGTAATTTTACGCTGCTGTCTAGCTCTATCTTGCAGTATTAATTCATAGCTAACAACAATAGATATTGACTTCATTCAGAAAACAAAAGAAACATATCTTCACTTTGGGCATACCCAAAATACATTTCAGTTGGAGCGTCTCTGCCATTGACATGTTCTTTGGGGGAGGTATTTTACGACTCCTGTTTCTCATAGGTTTAGGTGAAATTTTAATACACCCACTAGTTTTGATCAATTCGTAAGCTTCTTCCTTGCATCTTGGCCCACAAACTTGCAAGTATGGCTCTTGGGAATTTTCTTATATTCAAAATTCAAAGTGCAAGTATTTAAGATTTCTTATTGTACTTACGTTGTTCAGATAAGCTAATTGCTCTTATCCAGATAAGCTACCGTTTAGGTACAAGAAAATGGATTCCTAAGAAAAACTCTGTATCTAATTTAGGATCAGATGCCAGTGAGAAGACAGACCTCATTGTCACTTCACAAGCTCCAGATGAACCTGTGGAGGCCTCAAATGTGGTTTGTTTTCAATCTACATTGAATGAATCTTTGGATGTTGCAGTGGGTGTGGTGAATGGTGATAATAATGGTGGTGATAACACTCTTGAGCCCGATTCTGAACAAGTTGACAGATCATCTAAAGAGTGGTGCTATGCTAGAAGGGGAAAGAACGGTGGGAACAAAGGCATTAAGACTGAACAATTCCCTACATGTAATGAGAATCCTTTTGTTGTACTAGAAACTGTTATATATGATGCAAATGCTAGTGCTGGCTCCAATGAACTTCCTCCTAGTCAAGAAGAGTTAAGACAGGATGAAAACACAGGAGAGGTATGTGTTGTCCCTATTGAAGATTCTGAAGTGGATATTGGCAATGAGGGCAAGAGAGCTTCAGTTGAAGACTTGGCAAAAAATGGAGAGGAGAAATCTCTTGAGGCTATCCTTAGTAGAATTTCAATGACGAAGTCTCAAAACATCGATAGACTTTTCAAATTTGCTGCTCTTATAGAAGCTCCAAATGCATGTTCTGAAGAAGAAAAGAAGAGCCACTTTAGTGGTTTGGCAGATAAGTATCAGAAATCTTCTAAGGAGAGGGAGCTTAAAAACTAGCTAGGCTTGGACAGTGCGAACCAGGCAATGATCAACTTAAGAGGGGTTTTAGGAACTCCGCAAAGAAGAAATATAGACGCCTAGGCTTTTTCTAGTTTTTAATTGGCTTTGCTTTCGTTTCTTTGTTTCTTGTGGCACTTTTACGGTGATAGTAATTCACTGGATGCTTCATCCTCAATTTTTTGAGATTGTTCAACAAGCATGGAATATCGGATTCGAAGGATCACCATCCTTGGTTTTGCAAAAACAGCATGCTTTCGACCAGGAAAGCATCGATTCGTTGGAACAGACGCATTTTTGGTGTATTAACCAACACAGTTAGTGAATCTGAGAAAGCTTTAGCCCAGGCCTAACTCAAAGTCACGACCACCAGTGGAACACAACAACTTCAAGCTATTGCTCAAGCCCAGCTGGCTCTAGCACACCATCAACAACTACTTAATCATCTGGAGGTTTACTGCGCCAACGTTCGAGGATTCAATGGCTGCAGTGGTGAGATCGTAACACCCATTTCTTCCACACAACTGCTACTATTACATATGTAGAGTTAGAGGAAATGATGGTGTTATAAGAACTGCCACTAGTGATATTGCGCGCTTCTGTTTTTGTATCTTATTTCACGGAGTTATATCAATCTGACAATGTAGCCGTTGATTACTCCTTGTTTGCTTGTGTTGATTCTCGAATCTCAACAGATCAACAGCACAAACTCTGCTCTCCTGTGTCCATACAGGAAATTAAAAATGCGATGTTCCAGTGACAGTGCACCGGGGCCAGACGGCTTTACAGCTGCATTCTACAAAGGCTCCTGGCAAATAGTTGGGCAATCAATATGTGACATGGTAATGCACTTCTTCAACTCCGGGTCCTTTCAGCATCAGATTAACCACACCAACATCACGTTGATTCCGAAATCAACACAGCTGAGGAACCGAAAGACTACAGACCAATAAGTCTGTGCAACGTTGCATACAAAGTCATATCAAAAATTCTCGTCAATCGTATTCGACCTCTCATGGTTGGAATTGTCAGTCAGAATCAAAGTGCATTTATTCCCACCAGATGAATTGAAGATAATATCTCCATTGCCAAGGAATTATTCCACCATATACGAACTACTAATTAAGCCTGGGAGGAAACCGAAATTGGCGCTAAAATTAGACGTTCATAAGGCATATGACAAACTCAGCTGGCAGTTCATTGAAGTGGCTTTAACTACTCTTGGTTTTCCGGTCTGGATGGTCGAAAAGATCATGTTCTGTATTACTTCAGTCTTATTCTCAGCCACAACCTACAGTTAATCCTTCACTCGGCAGTTACTGTTTGAGCGCTCCATCGTGCAGAATCCAGTTTGCCCAAGATGCAATTTGCACCCGGAAACAGTGGATCATCTATTCCTACTCTGCCCACACTCTCTTCAGGTATGGCACTGCATGATGCGCTCGAGGCGCTCGACTAAGGCGCTAACGCCTTTAGCTGAGTCGTCACGTGATGCGATGCGCTCACCCAGCGACTCGTGCGCCTTAGGCGTCGCCTCGCGCGCTTTTCACAACATAGACTGCATCAGCCGTTTATTCCCTGACCTCCATTTCACACCATTACAACACCTCTCTCGTTTGCTTGACAAAGCACCGGCGGGTTCAACCAACTTCACAACCATGTTAACTATTACTGCTTCACTTTGTGGGGAATATGTGGCTGGCCAGGAATCATGTTGTCTATCACAATCCTAGTACACACCAAACTGGATATGTGATCAAGGAGCTTTTCCTTCAATACCAATTCTCTAAAACCCATTCTCCTTCCCCCATTATTGGCAAACCACCTTTGCCCAACTATACCCATAGCAAGAAATTTCAAACCATTTACATTCACTGGAAGCCGCCTAACCATCCTTGGCTCAAGCTCAACACAGATGGTGCAGCTCGTGGTGCACCAGGTGTGGCGGGTGCGGGGTATATTCTACGAAACCATCTCGGCGGTCATATACATTCTGCTGCTATCCCTTTGGGGATCACAGTGGCGGTCATAGCAGAAACGAAGGCCCTGTACTATGGTTTACTGGAGACTGTGAAACTACACCCAACCCATTTACATGTGGAGATGGACTCAATGACGGTGGTTAACTGGATGGAACAAGCACTGGCTGGACAAGATCTTCCGTGGGGACTCAGACACATAGTGGATGAAATCAACAACATTCTCAATCTGATACCTAACATCAAATTCACTCATGTTTTTAGGGAAGGTAATCAGGCGGCTGATGCATTGGCAAATGAAGGTGCAGGTAGGACTGCTTCTGGAGCTACTGCTACCATGACTATCTGGGTTGATTCACCTCTTGTTTTCTTGCATCCATTTTTGTGGGCTGATAGAACTAGAACCCATCTAGGGCGTCGTGTTCGTGTGTATTAAGTGTTTTGGTTAATAAAGTAGTTGTTGCTTCAAAAAAAAAAAAAAAAAAAAAATGCAAAAATCAAAGATTTAAATGTACATGACTTAATTAACGTGGGTGAGTATCCACAGCACTAACAACTGCATAGTAATGATCTTGACCAAAACTATGGGACATACTAAGAGAATATGCATACATAAAATTATCTTCTTCTCCTATTTTTTTCGAGTGAAACAAGGCGCTATTCATGTGAGGAATTGCTCGGACAATCTCTGGGATAGGGGTTCTTAGGAACCTGATGGAGGCCTCTTTAGCAAGGCCATAATGTGAACTACAGTCAGTTTGATTCCTGCGGAAGATATACATAGGCAGTGTTTGGCGCATGCGACGTTGGAAGACAACATTGTCTCATGCATGATCCGAGGTGGAGAATTGTAGTATTGGTCGGTCAAGGCTGGACATATATCCATTACTTGTTCCTAAAGTATAACGACTTAAGACGATATTCTCGGAGGACAAGTATTGTGGCCAATCTTAATCTGTCTATAAATAAATAGTCTAATAACAGGGATTGAGTCGTTTGACGTATAAAATCACCTACTGTATTCCTTCCCTGTTGGGTAACGTTTCCGCAGTGATAGAACGTAAAAATATTCCAGGCCCTCTTCTTTCCCTGATCAACCTTTGGATCTCTCTCTTTCTCACTTCATATATCTACACTTACACAGCATCAAACAAGATCAAGTTTCTTAACCATACTATGGTTAATTCACTGCAAACTCCTTCGGATCCTCCGTTGCAGGAAGGAGGAAATAGTCTCGATTCTCTGATACGGTCCCTATTGAATGTTGAGAAGCAGGCGAGACTTGAGGGAGATGTATCTGCTACTAAGAAAGCAGCGATAGACATTATACAACTCTGTTATCAAGCTAAAGCTTGGAAAACCCTAAACGATCAGGTCCATGTTTTATCTAAGAGAAGGGGTCAACTGAAACAGGTAACGAAATATCCTTATTTCTTAAGCCTAATTTTATGCTTCCATGATTTGATAATATTGAAATTTTGTTCGAAATTCATCGTTCGCGTCAAATTAACTAGGGCTTGCTGTCTTTTAATGAGGAATATGATATGGGTTGCAACCATATAGTAGTGTTACAATCGTATAAAAAAACCATAGAGTCTTACGGAAACTATGGTTAATACCTTTGTGTACGTTCTTCAGAAACTATGTATATAAAACTTGCTGGAAGTCTCTTAAGTACCAGTGATCTATACTTTTAGCATTCTATGGCAACTTGGCGAATGTAGCTTTATCTTTTGTGTCCCGATTCTTGCTATTAGTCACATGTATATAATATTATCTGTTATTTGGAACTACAGTCTTCATATCTCATTGTGTTTTTTATTATTGTGAACATGGTCTGTTATATCACTTTAAAAGCTGATGAAATATATCTTGAATTCCTTGCATATTTGGTTAAGAATGCGATAGAATGTTATAATTTGTTGGTTCAATGTTTGTTGTCACACAGGTAATAATTGCTATTGTCCAACAAGCAATGCAATACATCGATGAGACACCTGATGTTGAAACTCAAATTGATCTAATCAAAACGCTCACCGATGTAACTGCTGGAAAGGTAATTCATAATCAGAAGATGTTCTGCTCTATCTTTTTTCTGTCTGTACTGTTTTACTTCAATACAGTTTTGCATTTTTGTTTGAATTATCTGCATACCTATGTAGATATATGTGGAAATAGAGAGGGCGAGACTTGTCAGAAAACTTGCAAAGATTAAGGAGGAGCAGGGTGAGATTGCTAAGGCGGCTGATTTGATGCAAGGAATTGCTGTAAGTGTTCTCAAATAGTAATATAGTCTGTTTGAAATCCAGTTGGAACATTTCTGAAATGCGCAATAATCTTCTATTAATGCCTTGATTTGAATTACAGGTGGAAACTTTCGGAGCAATGGCAAAAACAGAAAAAATAGCCTTCATTCTCGAACAGGTATTGTTATAACATTTTTCTTATGGTCACCATGACTAGGAGTCAGCAATTGCTATAAGGGGCTTTAGTATGTGTAGGTTGCTAAGTCAAGTGTGATGTTCCATGTTAAATTATATAGGTTCGTCTGTGTTTGGACTGTCAAGATTATGTGCGCGCTCAGATCCTTTTAAGAAAGATTAGTCCACGAGTTTTTGAAATTGATGCTTCGAAAGAAAAGAAAAAGCATAAGGAGGGTGATAATATTGTTGAAGAGGCTCCTGCTGAGATACCATCTCTGTTAGAGTTGAAGCGATCCTATTATGAACTAATGATACGGTATGTGGAGAACTTATGCGCCTTTTTATCCTTGAATGCTCATTTGATAGACTGCAACTTCTAGGATCTTAATAAAAACGAACAACAAATTTATTATCTGTCTTCTGTTGTAGGTACCACTCTCACAACAATGAGTACCTTGAGATATGTCGTTGCTACAAATCAATATATGATATTCCATCAGTTAAAGAAGATCCAGCACAAAGGGTGCAGGTAATGGCTGTTCTCTATATGTCAGTGCACGTTTCTCAGTTTTTGTTGGAACTTTGTTGACAATTGCTTTCTGTGCAGGTATTAAGAAAGATCTGCTGGTTCATAATCTTGGCGAAACATGATCCAATGCAGTCAAGCCTCCTCAACTCCACTTTGGAAGATAAGAATCTCTCTGAGATTCAGAATTTTCGGTGTGTTATTTTTTTAATTTATGAGCCTAAATCCCTGAAGTGGTTTTTGTTTATTTGAATATCATGTGTTTCTTCCATACGATTTTCAGGGTACTACTAAAGCAGATCGCAACAATGGAGGTCATCCAGTGGACATCTCTTTGGGAAGCATACCAAGCTGAGTTTGAGAATGAGATTAATATGATCGGAGGATCTTTGGGAGAGAAAGCTGCACAAGATCTAAAGCAGAGAATCATTGAACACGTAATTTAGTTTTGTATGATTTCCTCCAGGTCATGTTCAATTTCTTTCGACTATCAGCTGATAGGTGCATGATTTGTTTTATCTTTTCAGAATATCCTGGTTGTATCTAAATATTACTCAAGGATTACCATGAAGCAAGTCGCAAAGCTGTTATGCCTTAGTCTCGAGGTTAGTCTTCATCTTTTACCATTCAGTGATATTGTCGTCCTTCGCTTTTCTTAAATCTACTTGTCTTGGTGCATCTGCGTTTACTGCTAGGCCAGCTTTCCCTGCCCCCTCCTTTGCTAATTTCTTGCTGATCGCACCCATGAATAATTTTATGTGTACAAAATAGAACAATGCTTAAAGAATCTCCTCAACTGTAAATGTTCTTCTACCCACCCGTCTATTTGTTTAGCAACTTAGTATGTTAGTGAGGCAGATGTAATGTGTCACAATGGATACGATTCAGTGAAGTATGACCATTGTTGCATTTTTACTTCATCCCCTTGAATATGCTACCCAAATACCCAAATATCTTCTATAATTCATTTTTAATGTTTGTCACCGTTGATAACTCTGAAAAGTACCATCATCCCTGTTTTGGTATTTCAGGAAGCCGAGAAACATCTCTCAGATATGGTTGAATCTAAGGCCTTAGTGGCAAAGATTGACAGGCCGATGGGAATAGTATGTTTACAGACAGCAAAAGACAGCAACGAGGTTCTTAATTCATGGGCAGTGAACTTGGAGAAGGTGCTTGATCATGTTGAAAAGAGTTGCCACCAAATTCAAAAGGAAACCATGGTCCATAAAGCTGCTATTACAGTCTAGCTTGATATATATTTCTCAACTGTGAAATTCTTTCATTTTTAGTCCGTGGACAAGTTATTTTTCGAATATGAAATGAAATATTTGCTAGGATTTCCTGGAAAAGTTGTATAGCATGTTTTCATGGGACATCAACGAAATAAAGATGATAGAGAACAGTTTTGTATAACCAAGCTTTTCATGCATGATCATACTTATTTAACATACTACATTCAATCACAAATTGTCCATTTTACTTTATGTTTCATGCATTTGCAACCCAATCAAACCAAACACATATAAAGTATGCCTTTTTTTCAAGCCTCGTTGGTATTTAGGGGAAACAAAAACAATGTTTACTAAAAACAAAGTTCTTCATGCACATTACAGTAAAAAGTGTTTGATTAAAATATTCGTCATTTCAAGAAAGAAAAAAAAGGTCCTAAAACATTGAGATGGAAGAGGAAATTGAACTGGCAGTAGCATGATTTGGTCCCTTTTTTTCTTTGTTTCCTTAATCTTGGCATCACACAACATAGATGGACCAAAGTTCGCTGAGCGCTAGAGCTGTGACTGCACGGATTGATGGCATAAGACCTCATATTGAACTGACAACATTTAAGTGGAATCTGCACAGAACGCTAATAGTCTTTTTGGGTCTCATTATATTTTGGTGCCATTTCGTACTCGCTGTGGATCATTGTTGCTGCCGGTAAGCATTCAATGCTCACCTTGTCCTTCACTTTCAACGCTTCCAACTATACAACTACCAGGGAATGCTGAGGTGCTTCAAATACTTCATCCTATAGTTTATAAGAGGTGTTTAATTATGATTAATTTATCCTAATCAGTTACAAATTATAATTAACTATTAATTATCAACCCACTCCTTCCTCTGAATTTTCAGTTACAAAATTTTATTTCCACTCCCCCTTCTCTTACTCCTCTATTAACTTCCCATACCTCATACGAAAATATTTTTTTTTTCTTTCTCAAAACCATTCTTTTTCTTTCTCAAAACCCTTATTATTCTCAAATTCAAGTTTAGTTTTTTCCACATTAGATGCATGGCTATCGAGGGAAGAGAAGGAAAGGAAAGACAAAATCGGATATACCCCGTGAAGAAGACGACGAACAACCGGAGGAAGAAATTGACGGATCTTTGGCCAAAATGAAGAAGTAAGTTACTCCAATCACCTTTGCAATTGTTTTAAATGTAGATTGAATTGATTTAATATGTTAAAAACCGTCAATCGAATTTACAGCATGAAATCTCGTCACACTTGTTAAACATTCCATGACGATTTATCAGTTTCAGAAAAAAAAAATTAAGAACAATCGTCGAGATTTTCCACCAGACTTTGACGATTTAGTCACTGCATATTAAGTTTCGTAGTTTTGCATGCCTACAATCGTCAGGTAATCATACATTTGCTTTACGACTTGCTTTGTTTTTCTGCAAAATCGTCTCAATATTGTCCCAAATCATGACGAGTTTAGACCTAGAAAAACTTCGCTTCTGTCCAGTTTTATGAAAAAATCGTGATGCTTTACTTTGACGATTTAGGGTAGTGCTGAAACACATCGTCATATATTAATCGAATTCCTTGACGACTTGTATGTTTTGATATAAACTGTCTTATAATGTTTTGTTTCCATGACGATTTATGTGTCAGTTTTACTTGCTAATTTTTGTTTTGTGTATGTATGAAGGTTTAGAGAAGATCAAAAGGGGAAAAAGAATAATATCGCATGAGGGTTCAAAACCAAGTCTTCATACTACCAGACAACGATCCGTGATAATCCGTGAGTCAAACTTTGATGCAGTTCCTACTCCTATGGAGTTCGACGATGATGCTAATGTTCCAAGGGATGAAGATGACATTCCTGAGGGCGTTCCCGAACTGCAGTTTGCTTAATACAGAGCTGGTGGGGTAGATCCTAATGAGGAGGGTGATGATGATGATGAGAAAGGTGATGATGATGACGAGGAAAGTGATGAGATGAACCCCAAGGTGAAGACCAACCCCAAGGCAAAAAGAAAGCTAAAGCGAAGGAATCACACATTCCTGATCCAATTCTGATGCTACCAAAAGCATACGGACCTTACGGGGTACCAACTGATGGTGGAGAGGTTCTTTTCGGACACAAAACATCTTGGGATCAAACAATCTACGCTACCATGGTAATATACTCGTCCTTTGCTTCTCATTTAAGATACGTTTAGCTAATTGGTCGATTGTTATTAATAAATTTCTATCTTGTAGGATATCATTGGAATGCAACTAGACTATTGAGGCACCAAACGTCGTACCACAATATGTCCAACTGGAAGCTTGCAGATGAATGTGAAAGGTTCATAGAGATTGTTGACAACCCCGGTCTGAGGCCAATCGTGGATAACTCTGTTTTCAACTATGACACCGAGACATTATCAGCATTCTGTGAGAGGTATTATGTGGAGACAAACACCATGCATTTTAGGTTAAGGGAGATGGGGCTCACTCTTGAAGATGTTCATCATACTTTGAAGGTCAAAATTGATGGGAAATCAACCAATTAAGGCTACATAAAGCAACTCACTTTTCAGAAACTTGTTGAATTGTGCCAAGAGTTGTTTGAGTGGAGTGAGAATGAGAGGAACTCGTGGTATATGCTTGACAAATATGGAAAACATATGAGGGAGTTCAATCTGTTAAGGTTGAGAGTGGAGTATTCGGGGACCAAGAAAAGAGAAGAGGATGCTGGACTGGAAGATCATGAAGTAAGGGCTGCTGCTGCATCTTATCTCTAATATGTCCTCGCTATTTGTGTATTCCAATCGTCTGCCGGTAACAAGGTGAACGCCAACTACATCCAGCTATTACATCCCTTGGATGAGGTGAGCAAATACTTGTGGGGAACAGCCTTAGTGTCACACGTGAACACGACACTGAGAAAGGTATCCCGTCATAAAACTGCTCAATTCAATTGCAACATGTCTCTGCTGCAGGTAATATATATGCATTTTTGGTAGTTTTAGTTCGTACCCATTCCGTAATATATGTATATATATATAGAGAGAGAGATATTGTTTATGTGTAGTTGATGTTCTTCACAGGTGTGGATATATGAACACTTTGCGAAACTGATGGCAGGGCATGAGAGGTGGAAGCATTTGCTAAAGAAAGGCAAATGGCAACCAAATCAACCAAGAGGCAAGAGGTATATCTTCACGGGGGATCAGCAGAACGGTAAAAATAATTGGTACATTTTTTTTCGCCATAGATTGGACACCATAGAGGCACAAGAGGTAGTTTTTGACCCCTACAGGGACGATAGGATTAAGGGAAATATGCCACCAAGAGAAAAATTTGTATGTACAATGGTCCTTTGGGGCACCCCCTTGGGCATACAATGTACGATCCGAGCAGAATGATGAGGCAAGTCGGGTTTACTCACGATAGTCCAATTGACATAAAAAAACAATGATGGGAAATTCAAACTGGATGGTGGAATATCAGGTGTTGATATATTGGGCGTATTAACGTCGTTTACAAACCAAAGCCAACCAACATTGGAACGAACGAATGGGTAATTTGATAAACGGCTATCTTTTATGGGATCCGGTGGTGCGAGCACAAAACGATACCTTAAATGGTACCTTGCATTCAAGCATGCAAAAGTGATACGCGGGGAAGGGGAAGTCAGTCTACCTCGTGGCCATGGTGGACGTGGGCATAATACCGTCCATGATGATTCTTCGTTGTACAAGTTATGCGTAAGTATATATTTTGCAATTGAGTTGATTCACACTTAGATTACTCAAATATATAACTCATGTATTTTTTTTTATGATAATAGAATGAACGGTTGAAAGATGTCATCAACTGGTTGTATTTGAGATCGAATAAAGGAAAAGGGTTGACCGAAGCTGAACTGAACCAGCATACTCAACATGTTAGGCACATCCATATGCCTGAGGCGGAGCACATGTTCGAGGAATTACGACGTAACTCGAAGATGAGTCATGTTGAAACCAGTGACACTCAAAAGACAGGAGAAACTTCTAACCGAGGTCGTGGTCACGGCCGTGAGCGTGGTCGTGGCCGTGGGCGTGGGCATGGTGAAGGTGAAGGTGAAGGTGAACGATGGGAGCAACACTGATATGGTTTAGTTTTTTTCGTTTCGCACTTTGGTTTAAGTAGGTGAAAGAATATTATGTCGGTTTGGTATGTTGATACATTTTTCGTTTCCTAGGTTGACAATGATTTTTTTTAATGGTTTGTTGCTGATAATTGATATGACAGGATTTGGTAAATCGTACTTTGTTTGATTCATTTGTGTTAGTTTACATATCTAAATTGTTTGGAAACTCAAAAAAAAAATCCAGAAATTTGTCATGGTTTATGTTCAAACCATGACGACTCTGACAACCTGTTTTCAAACAGCTATTAATACACCTACACTCGTCATGGTCATGTTGTAAATCATGACGATTTTTGCATAATAAAATTTAGTCGTCATGTAAGTTATGCAAAATTAGCCATTATTTAACTTGTTTTTTTGGCAGAGAGGTGATTTTTCTCATAGCTAAATCGTCAAGATTTTATTACATAGTGTGACGATTTAACTTGTTTTTTTGGCAGAGAGTTGATTTTTCTCAAAGCTAAATCGTCAAGATTTTATTACATAGTTTGACGATTTAGCAGTATTTTCGGGCATATTGGATCCACTTCTTAGACGCAAATCGTCAGGGTAATGTAAAAATCTTGACGATTGTTCAACTCTGTGTGCAGTTTTTACACGCATAATCGTCATGGACCATCATATTACCTTGACGATTCTGTGAATCGTCATAGTTGTAGGTACTTTCTTTGACGATTCTCGGTCTGAAGCAATTGGATTGAGTTGATTTTCAACGAATTTAGCATTCAAATAAGTCTTCCCGTAATCGTTTTGAGCTTTGAGAATCATGTTTGAACGTTTTTTAAAACACAAATGCAAATGGTGGTGGTGGTAGAATTGGAGACGGCATTGGTGGTGGAAATGGAGACGGCGATGGTGATAATGGAGGTGGTGGTGGTACTAATGGCTAACTATCTAATTTTAAGATGATTTGCTAATTAATATATCAATAATTTAATTGGCTAATCCTATTACAATCTCTAATCCGCCCTTATTAAAGAAAAATCTTACCCTTAAAATAGCAAGGCAATATAAATGGGACATCAACGAAATAAAGATGTTAGAGAACAGTTTTGTATAACCAAGCTTTTCTTTGCATTAAATATATATATATCCAAGCTTTTCATGCATGATCATACTTATTTAACATACTACATTCAATCACAAATTGTCCATTTTACTTTATGTTTCATGCATTTGCAACCCAATCAAACCAAACACAAATAAATTATGCCTTTTTTTCAAGCCTCGTCGGTATTTAGGGGAAACAAAATGTGCAGGTTTGCTAAATAAAAAGTTTTTCATGCACATTGTAGTAAAAAATGTTTGATTAAAATATTTGTTACTTTAGGGGCAAAAAAGAAAAAAAAAATGGTCCTGAAACATTGAAATGGAAGAGGAAATTGAACAGGCATAAACATCAAGAAGACATTTAGCATTAACAAGTCATATCTTCGTGAAGATCTTTGTTTAGAATCAGTAAACTCAAGAAATAACCGAATGAATGTTTTGGAATTGATTTAAATTGGGGTTTTAGGTAATTAATCCTAATGATTACTAATGATTTGACTCTTGTTAGAAACACATACCACTACAATAACGGTACGGACTTTTTGTTTCAAGTAACGGGGAACTCTTTGTTTAGAGAAATTCATTGTTTGGTCCAAAAAAAACAGGAACACGGTTAGGCTAGGGTCCATTGAGAATTAATATTTAACCGGAGGTCCAAAAATGTAGTAAAAGACCCAGCTACCCCTGACTATTTCAAAACTAGAAACACCCTCTGTATCCTTATCGGGTGGACCTCTTTCCCAATTGATTATTATATCTATCAGGAAAGACAAATGTTCACGTAGCCACCTTGACTCATCATTATCCACTTTCTTAACTTTTGCATGTGAAAACTTGACACAAGAATTCTTGCTATCCAACATGCAGACAATCACATCTTCATTCTTAATTTTCTTATCATCATGAACAGTATACTGTACCCCATCATCTTTAACATCAATAAAATACTCATTCTTCCTTGCTTTGCCGACCACTATTCTTTGATTAAAAAATTTATTTTCATCATTACTGCTCCCCACTACATCCATATCGTCATTCAATATCTGCTTTTTATCACGTGAAAGCCAACCACGATATTTATCCACTTCGTGCATGCGTTCCACGTCACAACCTTTTGTTTTCTCATCCTTCTTGATTTCCACCTGCGAATTTCGATCTTGACAATTAGCTATGTTGTCTTTAAACACACTATTTGTATCAACTTCGAAGCCAGAATTGACGCCGGTTTTCAAGCCAGTAAAAGAAGATATTTATTGGTTTGATTTTAGGGTTATTTGACTGAAACTAGACCTATAAGCCAGTAAAAGAAGATATTTACTGGTTTGATTTTAGGGTTGTTTGACTGAAACTAGACCTATAAGCCAGTAAAAGAAGATATTTACTGGTTTGATTTTAGGGCTGTTTGACTGAAACTAGACCTATAAGCCAGTAAAAGAAGATATTTACTGGTTTGATTTTAGGGCTATTTGACTGAAACTAGACCTATAAGCCAGTAAAAGAAGATATGTACTGGTTTGCTTTAAGGCATATTTGACTGAAAAAATAGACTTATAAGCTAGTAAAATAAGATATGTACTGCTTTGATTTAAGGCATATTTGACTGAAACAAGACTATATAAGCCAGTAAAATAAGATATGTATTGCTTTGATTTAAGGCATTTTTGGCTGAAACTACTTATAAGCCAGTAAAATAAGATATGTACTGCTTTGATTTAAGGCACTTTTGGCTGAAACTACTTATAAGCCAGTAAAATAAGATATGCACTGCTTTGATTTAAGGCATTTTTGACTGAACCTAGACTTATAAGCCAGTAAAAGAAGATATGTACTGTAAAAAGTGCACAACAAAAAAGTAAAAACTAACACAGATCCAAAACATATACCGTATATTTCATCTGGCAGCTCTCCTATAAATCAACTAGCAAACCCTTTTTTATCATCAGAAAAATGTACCAAATCTACACAAGTTTGAGCTCTAATTTCACTGTAAAATCAATACCGGAACCTCATTAATGTATCAACCTCAAAAGCCCCTTCGTGAATTCACACTTTAAACCCAGAAATCCCACATCAACAGAAAACCCCATTCATTCTCTTCTTTCCGGCCATAATTCCATGCCCTAATCATCACGAAATTCTTGTAATTTAGCTCCTGCACCATCTTGATTTCGAACTGAGCTTCTAATGGAACCACGGTTAGCAGTGAAGACAAATAACAGTGACCAGAAATGAACGAGAGAGAAGAACTGATCGTGAAGACCTAATTTCTATCTGGTTTGCAAGGGAATTTCTTCCTCCTTCCTGTGCATGTGCGAAACCGTAGTGGTGAGATCACCAACTGTTTTTGTCTCAGAAATCCCCATATTTACCTAGATCGGCTTCACTTAATTTGATGTTTTTTTGATTTATAACTGAAGATTCGCCATATCTCCACCTCTGGTTTTCCTCCATCAAATCTCCATCACCAGAGCTCTCCGTTCTGAGAGAAAGAAAAACAAAAAACATGAAATGATTTAATTATATAATGAGGGCATTTTTGGTATTTAAAAAATACAAAATCTAACTTTCGCACATGTGCAGCCGTGTTTTGGACCAGCGACTAAACAATAGTTCACAATGGACCAGCGGTTAATCTAAGGTTAATATATAGGACCTTCTAGTAGATTCTACCTTTGTTTAAACCAGTTTTGCCCACCCAGATATAAATACCAAAACCATTTCAACGTTTGAAGAAAACCATAATTGCGCTGATGCCACATTTCAGTCTTATGTTCTCGGTTTATTACTTTTGGTTAGAACTTAGAAGTCAAATAGCCCACTAAGTGAAAGCTCGACAGGGACAAACCAACTAGAAATATGAACCATCTTTTGGCTTGATTCCAGCATTCAACGAATACAAGGGGCTAACACATTTATTCCTCCATTGAATGACAAAAAATTTGTTGGCCGGCGGCAGAAGGTTGGCCGCCGGCGGATTGATGGCAGGCGACAGATTGGCCACCGGCGGATTGTTGGCCAGCGGCAGAAGGTTGGCCGCCGGCGGATTGATGGCCAGCGGCAAAAGGTTGGCCGCCGGCGGATTGTTGGCCGGCGGCAGTTGGTTGCCGCCGGCATATGGCTGGTCGGCGGGTCTATTTGGCCCATTTCTTTTTGGGTCAAATCCATTTGGCCCAATTCATTTGGTCATAGTCCATTAAGCCCAGTCCATTTCGCTCAAGTCTATTCGGCCTAGTCCGTTAAGCCCAATTTGATTCCTTTTTCTGTTTTGTGCTTTTTGGACCTTGTTTGCAGGCACACTTCCAGCCCATTAGCGTGGCCTAGTTCCAGTGGGTTCGTGGGTACACCTTGGACTGTTCTGGAACATTCTGGAAACACTTGTTGGCCAAGAAACTACCTCGCAGAGAGAGATTCTGGAAGATTCTGGAAGACTTGTAATCCAAGTAATCACAGGTAATCCTAATCTCGAATTTAGGGTTTGACCTAACAGCCAACCATATAAATAGAGGGGTCTGGATCAATGAAAGGTACGCAATATTTCTCATACATATTCACCTGTGCAAAACACCTACTGACTTTAGCATCGGAGGGTTTTCTGCAGGTACCCCCCCCTCTCTCAATCTAGTTCCTGTGAAGATTGAAGACTGCAACCAGAGAACCAGATTTACGTTTTCTGCGTTCTACATCAACTGTAATTGTGTTTGTGCCTGAATTTTGTACTCGGGTACAATCATTGGCGCCGACTAAGGGGAAGTTCGATAAACCCTAGAAAGCAAATCTTCTTTTCTTTTTAGAAAGAAAGATGGTCAGAATCGAAGAATACTCAGCATCATCAGCACCCAGCTCGCGACATCAACATCCTTGGAACCAACCTGACGGGTTCCAGTATCCTGAAGAAAACATCGCAACAGGAGCTGGTTGGGGATATATGGCAGCAGCAGGAGAGATGTTCGATGATTTTGACGCTGGAGAATATTATGGTGATGAATACGATGATCTTGATGCTGATGATGAGGGTGAGAGGTCTGCGACTTCTAGACCAGATCATGAACCAACGCCTTATTTTATGCAGCATCTGTACAATGAATTTCAACATTGGCGAAACGTCAGAAGACAAGGGAGGTCGACATCCAATACAACTCGTAACCAAAGGCTTCAACCAAACAGAAACCAGGAAGGTAGATCTGTGTTTGAACGCCTGGGACCAGTTGTGGTACCAACGGGAGATCATCCTAGGCGAAGACACCGTGAACAGGGAAACTGCCATGGTAATGCTGGTTTAGCAGACCGTTCTGGACGGAGACGAGATCGTGAACGAGAGTCTGCATATGGGCAGAGGACCGTAGCGGAACGTTCTGGACATGGACGAGGTCGTGAACGAGGGTACGCATCTGAGCAAAGCACCGCTCAGGTCTGTTCTGGAGACAAGCATTTGAGGGATGACCTGCGAGGTCAGATAACAAGGAGAAACAGAGCTCGAGATGATCGCAACAGTTCAGAAAGCGATACAGCCAGCAGTGATGTTGCACCCCGTAGGAAAAGAGTTAGGGCTGAGCCTGAGAACGACAGACCAAGACGAACACATCATCAGGACGCCTCATACAACGACGATGTTGGTGCCATTACTGAGGCACGTCTCAAAAAGATGATTGATCGCGCTTTGTCCAGGAAAGAAGGCATAGAAGATAAGCTGAGCCGACTCCATCGGAGCGCTGGAGCTCCGTTTGATGACAGAATCAGGAGTTTTCGTCCACCAGAAAATTTCCAAATTCCAAAATTACCACAGTTCGATGAAAGATCAGATGACCCGTCACAGCATGTTCTGATTTACGAGACATCCATGACGTTATGGCAAAACGAGGATGAGCTGATGTGTAAGATTTTTCCGCAATCACTGACCGGTGGGGCCATTATATGTTTCAACTCACTTCGGTCGAGGTCAATTGGGTCGTATGATAAACTCATCAGGAAGTTTTTTCTGCAGTATAAGCACAACAGACGTAGTCGGAAAGAGATTCATTCACTTTTCCAGTTAAAGGCGAAAAGTGGAGAGACTTTGAGGAAGTTTACCCAACGATTCAGACAGGAACTGGCAGAGGTGAATGACCCTAATGACATGCTAGTCATCGAAGCATATAAACAAGCGATTCCGCCAGACAGTTCAGGAATTTACAATTCCCTTGTTCGTGAACCAGCAAAAGATCTGGAGGAGCTGTATTACCGGGTTGAGCAATATACTCGTGTGGAAGATGATTTGAGGGCACGAAGAGAGGCAGACAGATCTACCCACCAGTCGCATGATGGAAAGAAAGATAAGTCAAAAAATCGCCAGAATGGGCAGAACAATGATCGTGCGGAGTATAGCAAGAATCGTCACGAGAAGAAAGAAGCCGAAGGAAAGGGTCACTACAAAGATTTGACGCCCCTGAACGTCAGGTTATCTGAAATATACAACAGAGTCAAGGACGAGTTGAAACCCCCTCAGCCATGACCAGAAGAAAATAAAGACAAACGTGATAAGAGTAAATTCTGCGAATATCACAAGGATCATGGACACACAATTGACTACTGTAGGGCATAACGTGATAAGAGTAAATTATGCCGGAAAATGAAAGGAGTACGTGAAAAAGGATAACGTACGAGATCCAGTTCGTCGAACATTGAGCATAAATCATGTCATTAATATCGGTTATGCCAGGATACATTCGATGACCAGACGTGCTGCGAGGGACGAGACGAGAACGAAGCTGAGACAGCTGAAAGAGTGGTATTTTCTAAACCACATTGACTTCCTCGATGGAAAGGGAGCAGAAACTCTGGAAGTTGGATGCACAAAAATCGAGTTCACGGATGAAGATAAAAAAAGGCGTTTATTACCCACACAACGATGTTGTTGTCATTACTGCTTGGATTGGCATCTTCCGCGTCCATCGAGTTCTTGTGGACACAGGTAGTTCAGTGAGCGTCTTATTCTCAGGAGCTTATTCTGCCATGAACTTGTCTGAAGATTTGATCGAGGAGGATGAAAATCCTGTGATTGGTTTCAGTGGAGAAACTACCAAAGCTATCGGCAAAGTAAAACTGCCTATGACTGTAGGAACCAAAACTATTGTCAGCAGTTTTCTTCTACTTGACTGCCGAGCCCCTTACAATGCAATTGTGGGACGTGACTGGATACATGCGGTCGGAGCTGTCACGTCGACGTACCATCAGTGTCTGAAGTTCGTCGTTCCTGAAGGAGTTATCAAAGTTCGAAGCGACCAGATGGCGGCCCACAAATGCCACGAAAATGCCATGGAGGAATACATAAAATCTGATGTGACTAGTCATCACATCTTGGAGACAGAAGCCAAATAGCAATTACAGCAACCTCTCCCGACTGAATCATATAAGGGAGAGGATGCTGCTGACCCACCAACAATTGAGAAGTTGGTGGAGGTGCAGATTGGGAACGAGGTACATAGAACTACGTTCGTGGGAGCAGATTTACCCCAGCTTGGCGAGACGAGTTGATTGCACTGTTAAAGGCGAATGTGGATGTTTTCGCTTGGGACTTTTCAGAAATGCCAGGGATAGACCCTGGTGTGGCTTGTCACAAGCTGAACATCAGCGAAGGTTCGCATCCAATTCGTCAGAAGCCTAGAAATATGTCAACGACAAAGAAGGCTGGAGTAGTGGTCGAGGTTGAGAAACTGTTAAAGGCAGGATTTATTCGTCATGTGCAATATCCACGATGGCTGTCAAACATCGTGGCAGTTCCGAAGAAGAATGGTAAAATTCGTGTCTGTATCGATTTTACTGATTTAAACAAGGCATGCCCAAGTGATCTGTATCGCCTACCAAGAATTAATGAATTAGTTGATGCAACTTCTGGATATAAGCGACTGTCATTCATGGAGGTTA
This sequence comes from Papaver nudicaule, assembly GCA_023529015.1. NCBI lineage: Eukaryota > Viridiplantae > Streptophyta > Magnoliopsida > Ranunculales > Papaveraceae > Papaver > Papaver nudicaule. The sequence continues at coordinate 51,607 of JAJJMA010345372.1, forward strand.
TTCTGGATACAACCAAATACCAATGTTCGAGGAAGATCAGGAACATACTGCTTTCATAACTGACAAAGGAGCATACTGCTATACTGTGATGCCATTCGGGCTCAAAATTGAAGGTGCTACATATCAGCATTTAGTAACGATATGTTCGTCGACTTGATAGGCAAAACTGTGGAGGTGTATATTGACGACATGGTAGTAAAATCGAAACTGGAGAGTTCACACCTACAGGACCTGCAGCAGGTTTTTGATATTCTAAGACGTTATCGGATGAAGCTTAATCCAGCTAAGTGTTCATTTGAGTTATCATCTGGCAAGTTCCTCGGGTACATGATGACCCATCGGGGAATTGAGGCGAATCCGGAGCAAATCAGAGCCATCCAGGAAATGTCATCACCGAAGACGAAGAATGAGGTTCAGAAACTAACTGGTCGTATTGCAGCTTTGAACCGTTTTATATCAAACTCTTCTGACCGATGCAAGCCATTTTTCGAAGTTCTGAAAAAGGCACCCAAGTTTGGGTGGACAGATGAGTGTGAAAAGGCGTTCGAGGCAATTAAGTTGTATTTGTCTACTCCACCAATTTTGGTTAGTCCAAAGTCCGGGCAACCTATTGGGATTTACCTGGCTGCGACTGCGGGAGCTGTGAGTGATGTTTTGTTCGTTGTTGATCCAAATGAGAAGCCAGTTTATTACATCAGCAAACGGTTGACTGGAGCAGAACCAAGGTACACCAGGATCGAGAAAATGGCGCTGGCCCTAGTTCAGGCTTCACGGCGTCTCAAACCTTACTTCCAGGGTAGGGAGATCATTGTCTATTCAGAGTACCCATTAAAGAAAATTCTCGGACGAGCTGATGATTCGAGTCGTCTGGCCTTATGGGCAAACTGTCTTGGAGCTTATGAGATTAGGTACGAGACCCGCACAACAGAGAAATGACATGATGTTGCTGCTTTAATGGCAGACTTCCCTGTTCATGACATAAATACTGTAATGGAAGAGGAACAGTTGTTGCTGAAACCCCTAATTGTGACCACCAGCCAGACTGGGGGCGAGACTGCGATCGAGATTGAAACGTCCGAGCCAGTTTGGACGGCAGTTACAGATGGCTCTTCCAATTTCAGCGGAGCAGGTGTTGGATGTGTTATCCATACACCAGAGGGTTCGATGATCGAGAAGGCAACCAGATTGGGATTTTCAGCGACAAACAATGTAGCTGAGTACGAGGCTGCAATTGCAGGATTGAAAGCCGTCAAGCAACTGGGGGCGAAAACTGTGAAACTGATCACTGACTCAATGCTGGTAGTCAATCAGTTCTTAGGCTCTTATCAAGCGAAAGATGAAACAATGTTGTCTTATCTAAATTGTTTGAAAAACCTGGCAAGTGGGTTTGGCCAATTTTTATTATGCAACGTCCGAGGTCGGGAAATCGTCATGCTGATGCTTTAGCCTACTTATCCTCTGCAATTGAGTCTAACACTGCAAGGTTCGTAGTGGTTGATTTTCAACAGTTACCTAGCATCTCCGAGAGTCATTCCGTTTTGACCCTCGAACAAGCTAGTGGGGGCGATACTGTACCTAACAGTGCACCAGAAGACACTGAGATGGTAGATGCTGAAGATGAATCAAGTGATCGTGTTGAAACTGTGTCAGACTGGCGCAAGCCTTATATCCAGTATTTAAAAACTGAAGAACTTCCTGAAGAAAATAGTCTTCGTTTAAAGATTACCAAACATGCCTGGAGGTACTCCCTGATCGAAGGTGAATTATACCGAACTCCAGTAGCTCTAGAACCATATCTGAGATGTGTGTCCACAGAGGATAGGCAAAAGATTTTGAGCGAGGCACATGAAGGAATCTGTGAAAATCATGCTGGAGGACGCAGTCTTGCCCATCGTGCTCGCTCAGGGGTACTTCTGGCCTTATTTGCAGAAGGATGCCAAAGAGTTCGCCAAAAAGTGTGTAGCCGGCCAAAAGCACGCACCAGTCCCAAAAAGGCCTGCCAACGAGTTACATCCAGTTTTGAGTCCCTGGCCGTTTGCTAAGTGGGGACTCGACGTGATGGGACCCTTCCCTCGCGCTCCTGGAGATGTTAAATATGTGCTGGCTGCAACGGATTATTTTACCAAGTGGGTAGAAGCAGTGGCACTGACACAGGTAGAGAGTAACGATGTCAAGAGGTTTTTGTGGCAGAATATCGTCTGCAGATTCGGAATCCCATATCAGTTGATATCTGATAATGGGAAACAGTTTGATTCAAATGTTGTTAAAAAGTTCTGTGATGGCTTAAATATTCGTCATAACTTCCCTGCCCCTTATTACGCCCCGAGCAACGGGCAGGCAGAGGCAACAAATAAAGTCATCCTCGAAAATCTGAAGAAGAGATTAGATAGAGCAAAAGGCAGGTGGGTGGAAGAGTTCGCAGGAGTCTTGTGGTCTTACCGAACGACTCCAAGGAGGTCGACTGGATTTTCACCCTTCACATTGGCATATGGTACAGAAGCAGTCATACCTACAGAGGTGCAGTTAAGCACAATCAAAACTGAATCTATTAAGTCAGGGATGAATGATACAGTTCTGGCTTTAGATAAAGAACTGCTGGAGGAACAGAGAGAGCAAGCCTTGCAGAATCTGGTTCGATACCAACAAGCAGTCAAACTTGGTTATGATCGAAAATTCAAGGAACGAATATTCCAGCCTGGGGAATACGTGCTGAAAAAGACCCGACCTGCAACAATGGAGCCCAACTGTGGGAAGCTCGGAGCAAACTGGGAGGGTCCATACATAGTTGACAAGCCAGCATCAAAGGGATCATACTTTCTGAAGAAATTTGACGGGAGTAATGATTCCAAACCATAGAAGCCTTGGAATGGCTTTCATATGAAAAGATTTTATCATTGATTTGATTTCATGTATCGCTGAAAATCCTGCTGTGCTGCACTCTTTTTCCCACTGGGTTTTAACGAGGCAGATTTGTCGAGAAGCGGGTACCTATCTTTGTTACATTCAGAATTTTAATTCAGTATTATTTTGATATCTTATTTCATGTCTTCTATATCCAGCTTGTGGATTCATATTTGGTGTTTTCTGTGCAATCTTGGATGATAGGATGGCCCCCTATGCAGTCCAAGATGGCAGGAAATCTGAATCATAACTTATGTGTGTGTGCGTGCTACTGTTGGAAGGAGTGCACCCTTGCCAACTTTGAGCCGCGCCACATTAGTACTGAGGTTCAGTTACATGACTTCATCAGCAGCAATGATGACTGATACTTGGGGTGTGTAGACTTCCTAGTACGAACAGTATACTTGGGGGCGGATAGAGTAACATCACCAGGCTATAGGCTTGGGGGCGTGTTGTCGTCAACAAGATTCTGTGGTGGGTAAACCCGAACTTCTTAACCCCTAACAAGTTAGAAGTTAAGAGGGGGCGATGTTTGTACCATAGTATTTTGGCACCCTATTATTGGCTAAGTATAGCAATATAGATGGCAAAATAGTATGCTCTGCTAGGCGGCAGATGGTTGGCCCCCAGCATATGACTTGCCGGCGGCAGATGGTTGGCCATCGGCATAGGACTTGCCGGTGGCAGAAGGGTGGCCGCCGGCAGAAGGTTGGCCGCCGGCGGATTGATGGCTGGTGGCTTAAGTCTGGACGGCGGCAGAAGGTTGGCCACCGGCAGATTGTCAAGAGGAACATGATAAAAAGATCCAAGGGAGGTTGATGCTTGTCTTATTATTGATGTTGCTGTTTTGTGACTTTTGTGAGGTGTGCGAAGCATTGAGGAGATCAATATCATGCCTAAGAGAAACAAGAAGAATCCAACAACTACATGGAGCATGAGTGCAAGTCGGTGAAGTTATGGTTATGATTTCAAGCTAAAATTTATGAAGAAAGGGAGGTATGTAACCGACTTGCCATGATTACATTGTTATTTTCAGTTTTGGATACATGAGTTTTGAGGATTTTAGATGCAAGCAAGAACCATGCATAATCAGTTGAAGACTTGAAGACAATTGGAGTGCAATTTTGCAAGTTTTGAAACCACAATAAGTCATGGAGTGGTGATTTGAAGCAAGGTGTTATACTCATATCGTGGTGCAAGCAAGAATCAATCCTAAGAAGAAAAAGAAGCTCACACTTGAGAGAAGACCGATACAAGACAAATATTTGCTAGTCGAAGCCGTGCATGAGAAGACAAACTTGCTACTAAATGGAGTTGGAAGAAACTTGTTACAAGCTCTAAGCACAACCATTTCCTCACGGATTTGTTGTGTTTGGAGTTTACTCGAGGACGAGCAAAAACTAAGTGTGGGGGAATTTGATAGGTGCCTTAAAACAACTTCTCAAGAGTACCTTATTCATGCACTTTAGTTGGCTTATGCCTCATACATTGGTTATTTCACGTTGTTTTCTATTTTGCAGGTACACTGGCTCGAAAAGAGGAGAAATAATGTTATTATGCAAAAATCAGAACTACTGGAGGCAGCCTTAACTGTTACAAGGGCAGCCATTCGATTCTTGTAAGAAATTACTGGAGCATCTGTCACTGTTTACTCAGAGCAGCCGGTATAGTTGAACTCTAATTACTAATGCAGACGGACTCTCCTGCTCAGGGCTACCACCATCTCCCTTATCACTTACACAGGTCAGACTTTGTCACACAAGTGCTGGCTGCCGGTTATGGTGTTTTGCCAAGGTTCAGGCAGATTCGAAGAAAAGGGAGAACTGAGAAATTGGGTTTGTGTCAGTTCGAGTCCACGCCGTCTACAAAGGTAGTTTGCCGGGGCTTATGAGAGATTTTCACGGACTGCAGGGGAGAAGAAGAGGAGTTCTGTGATCGATGGGGAGTGAAAACAACTGAGAGTTTGAATGGAATGTGACATGGGTTTGTGTGAATGAGATTGAATTACAGGAAGAAGAAGAATGGGCAGTGTGTTATGGTCTATAAAATGAGGAAGAGAAAGGTGTTGCTGCCATTGAAATTGACTGAACGTACTCCAATTCTTAGCTGGTTGTTTGAATGAATGTATGTGAAATAAAACTGTTGCAGGGACGGAGTTTTGGTGAAGCTTAGAAATCAAAGGAGACACATTCTATTACAACCAGAAACACGCAGCTAATGTGTTTGCTGAAATGCTGAACCAACCAGTTTTGCTGCAGCTTTTGCTGTAGACTGAACTAGGTTGTTTGTGTGAGCTAGACCTAGTTCTGGATATCATTTGAGAAGAGTTAGGAGAGGGCATTGAAGGCTAGAATCACACAGAAGATGGGTATGAAGCTGCAAGAGTTAGGGTCAGTCTTGATATCGAGAAATCAGGTTGATTTTGTGCTTAATAAATGGGGTCTGTTGTAGCTAGATTCCGTGAACTGTTGAGTCAGGTCTGGTAATTTACTATGGGTTCAAGGTTGCTGCCGAGAACTGTTATTGTTTATGGCTCGATGGTTGTATACAGGGGCTTGCAGGAGTTTGGGTTAAAGGCTTTGGCTGGTAAATCAGTTGAGAATCTAAGTTGTTCAGTTTTAGTAGGAAAGAGTTTATATCCTAGAAAACAGCTAGAGAAGAGGAGTTTCTGCCGTCTATTACTTGTGATTAATGGTGGTTGGACTTGGATTTGGATTTGGCAGAAAAGAGAACAACTTAAGAGAGGATTTGGGTTTCAGTTCAGGTGCGACTAGGTGGGCATCTGTGGTGTCGACCTTGCCATGGTTCTAGTGAGCATTCCAGGAGGGTTAAAGCTTGACTTAGAGGGCAGCAGAAAAAGGAAGCTTGGGTCCAGTTTTGAGCGACAAATCAGTTGGAGAATTCTGATGCCCTACCACTGAGTTGGAAGCCACAGAGTTTAGGGAAGTCGGGTTTCTGTGGGAGTGAAGATTGCGGCGAATTTTTACCGTTGGATTTATGATGAAAGGCTGGTGGTTATTGCTTGTTTTAGAGTTGTATTGCATATGGAAACTGGGGTTTTGCGTGGGTGTTGGTTGGCAGGGATTTGAGAGGTATAAAAGGAGGCACAATAGACAGGAAAAAGGGAGATCTTTTACCGCCAGTTTGAAAGCACCAGAGACGCGAAGACGGCAGAGAGAACCCTGGACAACAGTTTTGGAGGGCAGTATCATCACTTTTGGAGGCGCACGAGAACCCCAAGAACTGAGTTTGCTTTTCTTATTAACTATCTTTGAGTTTTAACAACTTATTTTCACTCAAAGATTTTGTTTTCTTTAAAAACATGAGTTGCTAGTTTTCTTTATTGATTGGGGAGGATTTCGAAACTCCCAAGACATGAGATTTTAATCAATTTATGCAAGTTAATCTTTCAATATTCTTGTTTTGTTGATTGTCTTTTACCGTGCTATGACCATGAGATGTATGCTAGTTGTTCAAGTGGCCAATTGAATATCTTGTATGCAACTCTAATGCTAGTTTAGAGAGCTCTAATTGTTAGAGTAATCTTAACATAAGTAGTAAAACATTATTTGTTGCGATGGGATGTTGTGGACAATAGTGTGTAGAAGACAACCCTAAGTTAACATGCTGAACTTGTGAGCATGTGGTTAGGATCAACCCGATTCATAGAGCATATCGGTTAATTACGTTACACTTTGAGAACTTATTCAAAGTGGCCTAATTGGCTAGAAACGTGTAGAGAACTTATTCTACGAAGTGACCTTGGAATCTAATAGACTAGTTGAACTTGTAACTTGTCTAGGGTTGTTAACAATCGAAATTATTGAAGATTACACTTGTATGGTTAATATTATTCATGTTTGGTTGTGGAGAATGAATCTTTGATCAATGCCTTTATCATAATTTGAATCACAAATTTACTATTTTCTGAATTTTTGTTTAAACAACAACAATCCCAATTCTCATAACAACTTGAACTCACACCTCCCTGTGGATTCGAACTCGACTTACTCCACTACTTCTTAATTGAATTTGTGCAATAGTTGAGATCATATTATTGATTGGTTTGACACACCATCAGCGTTCTACATCAATTGTAATTGTGTTTGTGCCTGAATTTTGTACTCGGGTACAATCAGGATGCCTAGAAGATAACAATCCTAGGTGAAACAACGCCACTCTTTCATTTCTCAACGAGAAACATTTCAAAATATCTCGCACTTGGTCCTAGCCTTAAGGATATGTGAGCATGCATAACTTGCCTTGACCTATGGCCGGAAGGGTGTTCCACAAGAGGCCACTGGGTTGACATTCCGGATCAACAAGATTTGTGCGTTTTGTTGCACCTTATGCGGGACCCACCAAAGTAGTTTAACCAATAGGAAGCACTAAACTAGGAAACACGACGACTATATTGGAGTAAACTAGGAACTTCACCATCCGAAACATTACAAAAAGAAACCCCTTGGAGCCGATACCAAGTCAATTGCTTGCTGCCAAACTTAATTACTTAATTTATTTCTTCTGCTCTGCAAGAGGAAAAATGATGGAATGCACGCTAAGTGATCGCGCAGGGCGCGATCACTGTGAACAGTGCCCATGAACAGTACCAATTGGGGCCTCCCCAAGCTAATTGGGGCCCCCCTCCTAATCTGGGGCCGCCTTTTTCCTGCCCCAATTGGCATTGTTCACAGTGCTCGCTCAGCGTGCATTCCATGCGCGTGCACCCAAGCACGGTTGCTGCAAGAGAGACGCAGTGAAAGCTTTTGCTCTTTGATGACAACCATAACATCAAATCAGATTGGTGAACTGTTGGAAACGGAGTGTCTTTACTCTAACTCTACATTGATAAAGAATGTTACACAAAAGATTACACCTTGGGACACAAATATAGTGACCCCTGCAAATCAAAAATGGTGGGACCCACACACCATCCTGTATTGATCAAATAAAAGTCATTTGATGACCACAATGTGGAGTCCTTTTTCAATGTAGAATTACTCCTAATTTTAATGTCGAGCTGCGTTAATTTCATGAACACTCCTTTGTACTCTAGGGTGCATGTAGCCAAAGTCATACTGTGGAGTGAATTCTCTACCCATATATACTTCTTCTTTTCTGGTGGATCGTTTTGTATTGTGGTTTGATGATCTATTTGCGGATCATTGTGGTTTGATAATTTGATGATTCTTGTTAGTTACAGGGGTTAGTCCACGGAGAGTTGAGGGAGTTGAATGTAGTTCAGTGTTTACTCGTTAGTCGTGGAAGAATTCGAGGGAGTCTCTCAAAATATATAGGGCTATTTAATGTTTGGTACCCAACAAATGTCCAACAGATAGCGTTGGTACCCAACATTTCGAATATTAAGCTTTGGTACCTATAATTGACGAAGACTGTCAAGTCAAACGTTGACCTAAGAAAAGAATAATTATTTTGATTAATAAAAAAATTTTATACTGCAAAATCCAAAAATGCCCCTTAATCCAACGGTCATGGAAAGATCAAAGATGAACCCTTTGCTTTTCCCACTGATACTTAATCTCCGCCTCCCTTTTCCTCGGCTTCTTCTCTCGCTCCTTCTTATCTCTCATCTTCCGTATGATTCTCACTTCTCAGAATCTCATCCTGTATGATTCTCATATTCTTCTTCTAGTGATTGCGTACTCTCTTGTAAAATCTAGTAGGTGGGTTCGATTTCAAATCTTGAGGTTTTTGAAACCCAAGTAAAAAATCCAAACCCAAATACAGTATCGAGAACAATTGAGATATTTTCTTTTATCAGAAGAACAATTGAGAATGAAACGACAACAATAACAACAACTATAATAGTTATGGTTGATTTGACCTTTTAATCGGAGCAATTTCGAAAGATGGGTTTTGTTCCAAATTTGAGAGAGTTGTATTGATTTGGTGTCTGTATATAGTTTCGGTTGTTTGATAGTGTTGTTGATCGATTGTTACTGATGGAATAGTGTTAACGGTGATTGGGGGCTCGATTGAAAAAATTGGGTAAGAAATCGTGAGTCTGAAACTGAAATGGTGGTCTTGCTAATGGTGGTCTTCTCGTTTGTTTGTACTATTGTAGACAAAACTCAAAAGGGTTAATGTTTCTCATTGTGGTGATAGTTGAAGTTGAAATTGATAGTTATATCGAAATGATGTTGCACGGGAGCGTCACTGTATGTATGATTGTGGATCGTCGGTGATCAGGTTTTTAGGTGAAACAAACCAAGAGTGAAATGAAGATGGTTTATGTTAAGGTAAACTTGTAAAATTAATTTTATTTTCTTATGAAAATAGGAAAAAATGAATACAATTTGATCAAATATAATATTTAACAGTCAGCTGTTAGTCCAGGTACCAAAGCTTAATATTCAAAATGCTGGGTATCAACGCTATTTGTTGGACATTCGTTGGGTACCAAATATTAAATAGCCCAAATATATATTATGGCCCAACTTTCTTATTCCTTTCTGATTGTAGGTGGGCTGACGCTGACACTACTAAGCGTACTGAAGCCCAAATAGTCTAAGCTGTTAAGGAACTCGCTCCAATCAAGTTATCAACTGACCATTCCACCGTTTCATCGAATCACGACTTCACATTTAGAAGTGTAATTGCTAAATTCAGGTTGGTAATGAGTCTAACGACAGCTCAAGTGGACATTTGGTACTGAATTTGCCATCGGTATTTTCAATCAGTGCAAGCTAAACATGTAATATTATGTCTTCTGAAATGTTTGGCAGTCAATTCAGAACTAGTGCTTTTTATTTTTCCATACCATGTTAACATGCGTACTAAAACGGTCTTATCATCTAAAATTGGACATTCGAAAAGAAGAAGAAAAGAGGTATAATCTGTATATGCACGTAAAATAAAATCGCAACATTTCTGCCTAGGGTCATCTAAACGTCAGAGACAACCGTGCTAGAGTATATAATAAATGTAGTGGATGATATCAATCTCGGGTGTACCTCTTTAAGAACTAGCAACTTCTTGTATATAGTTAGTTATGTGTATCATGTGGAGGTCAGAAATTTTGCTACGAAACCTCGACTAAATTGAAGGCAAACAATAACACAATAAAAAAAAATTGGTTAATCTTTAGCATAAGCTTCTTCTTTTTTATCAGTAATGGTTTTGGTGCTGAATTTCGAACTCGGGTCACCAGTATCATCCCTAGTTTGAGCTAGTTTCACAAAGTTGAGTTTCAACTAATGAACTGATAATGATTAAAGGCTTATTCCAAGTACACGGCCTATAGTAGTTACTGGTGTTTTTTACATATATGTGTTAAGTATTTTTTTTCCCATGACTAAAATATATTGAAACGGTTCACAGGGAATATGCAAAAACAACACTAAAAGACAACAACAAGATGCCCCCAATTTGATTTAAAATTGTCTAGAGAAATTCCCTGAAATGCTTCCACATTCTTGCACTAATAATGTGCGTGTGCTTTTACTTTTAAAATGACATTACTAAACTTCAAAGTTGATTCCCTTAAAGATCAAATCATTTTCTTTATCTATTGGTAAAATCTCAATAGATGCTGGGAAAAGGCTAGCTAAGGCTACTGATGTTTCTTTATCGCATAATGAACTTTATGGTTCAATCCTTATGTCTTTATGTTTAGAAGAGGTTTAAAAAAACTCCCTTTCGAAGGTAATATACCAACTTTTAGTGGTCCGATTAGGTTCTCTTTATTAAGATCAAATAATTTCAATGGTCCAATCCCCCAAGAACTTTTGGATTTGCCTAATCCCCAAGTCTTATAAATAAAAAATCTTTCAAACTTGGTTGGTTACTGCTATTCTAGAGTATGTAGTAGAGTCACAGTAATCTCTTTTGGAATGTTTTATTTTTCCCCATAATACTTTTATAGATGGATAGTTAGTAATTACAAGAATATTACAACTATTTATTTATTTTTTGATAAAAATATTACAACTATTTATAGAAAAGTGAAATACAAATTTTCAACGAAATGCCCTAGTATTCGTATAAAAAAAAATGCCTTAATATTTTTATCTTAATATATTGAATAATCATCACATAATAAGAAAGATGTCAACTGGTTTGCTTGTTTTTTTTCTATTTTTAAATGTTCACTGCTTCAAAAATAAAATAAAAAATGAGGTTGTTAAATATTGGTTTATCTTACAGTAGGAAATCACATATTCTTGTTTCTATTATTCAATTTATTTTTTTACTCACCCTTTGCTATTACATTACTTGTTAGTTATTTTTAGTTAAGGATAAGATTTAGTTTCTTCAATTTGATGATCTGAAAGAAGATTTTACATAATGAAGAAAACTATAATCAATGATTTTGACAAAGAAGATAATGTTCATGATAAAGATTTCCTTCATGTAAAAAAAAAGTTGAATAATCGTATCATATTGTTGATGCTAATGATGGAAAGAAAGAGAAGAATCAAGATTATTTTAAGTAAAAATGATGTGATTACTAGTAGTACTCAAGAATGGGTAGATAACGGTGTTGTGAATAAAATGAATGAAGAAGATGTAGTTCATGTTATTATTGACGTAAATAAAAGAAAAGAATGAGAAGGTGAAGTTCAACACGAAATTTAAGAAAGAAGAGTAGAGGGGAAAAAACAACTCTTCAAGGTGAATTTCTTGTTCGGCTCGATGTTTTTTATTTTCTCAGACACAAATCTAATTCAATCAAGAAATTTTGTCTCCATGATGAAAGAAATGCCATGGTAACTACTGTCTTCTCAAGAGAAATGTCGAGTTTTTTCTGGAGTTTCTTTTCTTCGTTTTGGATCTCTGGTTGTCTCTCATGTAACTCTTTTTTTTTTGTTGTCTCTTTGTCTAGAGCATGCAGTTCACTCTGACTTGCTACAATTGGTTGTTAACTCTCGGCATTGTGCAACTGGTTTTCAAGGTCTTCATTGTCTTCAGTCAACTGTTCGATTGTCCGTTTTTATGACGTTAGTTTTTCCTCCAAACTGGATTTATTGAATCCTAAAGCTTCACTTATTCCTTTTACAGCCACAACCAACTCCTTTAAGATGTGCGAGTTTTTACCACAATGGTAGCTACACCTATTAGACCAAGTTATTAACATAGAGTACAAAAGCAAATATCAGTTTACCCAATAGCATAATATGTATGGTTTCTAACAAAATGTCCCTGCAATTTCAACTCCTTACAGTTGTGTATTAACTAGAAAACAGATACTCTCATGGGACTACTTTAAACCCCCAAATAGCCAATCAGTTGTCACGTCTACAGTAAGCTTATTTTTTACCCCTACAAGCAATACACCATTTATAACTAGAAGCAGGAGGAACTGTTGATGGTCCCTAAATATCACAGTGGGTTAAATGCAAAGGCATTTCCTAACTGGCAGCATTGGCGTAACCCATTTTATTGATTAGAAGAATAACAAATCCTATAAATACTATTATTATTAAGTTTATTTTTACAATTCTTTCTTGTAGAATCATATCATACTTAAATTTATACACATCATATAAAACATTCTACTCGTTCAAAAGGAAATTATACCTTGGATTATTGTTTTTTCCTCCCTCTCTTTATTTTCCTTTACCTTTGATCCCTTCTGCTGCAGTAGGTTGAGTCTCAGCATTATTCAACTGACTTGCAACAGTTGTCTTATAGTCACTCAATTCTGTTACCATTTGCTGAAGTTTCTCTATTTTAGAGTAATCATTGGCTTTTAAAGCTTCAGCTTCTCCCTTCACAACAGCAAGCATCCTAGCAACATCGATCATGTATTGAAATTGAAACCAAGGAGGCTCTACTTCAGTGTTTTCAAGTAGTGATTATCTGTTATTGAAAGGATAACCAGTAAAATACCATATAGCTAGGACGATTTCAATCTTACACAGTACTAGTGTACTACTAAATTGTATGTCCAAGAGATAAATAACTTAACTTACCTCGCACTATCTAGTAAAAAATAATTATGATGAAAATCACTTGTAAAATTGCATAAATCTACAGATGAAAAATCTAATGATGAATGAAACGTTTTCAATTGAACTTCCTGATCTAAACACACAGTAGTAGTACATTTGTTAACATTGCAATTATCAAGAAACTCACCTTGGTGGACTAATTCTGCTAGCACTACCACCATTGAGAACCTTTTCCTGTTCTTCTTGTTGGACTTCACTATTAGCATCATTTATATCAATAACTACTTCATATTCATCGTCTTTCCTGGCATTAACATCATCAACACCTTCTTCCGTAGAAGTACCAGAAATATCCTCATCTTCTTTTTCCCTGAAAACTTCTTGATCTTCTGTACCTTCTCCCACAATTATTTGATCTTTGTTCTTTTCTTTCAATTTCTTTACAGGAATCTCATCACCTTCATAATTAATAATAACTTATGATTCTTCTTTACGAACCTCATCGTTAACTCCTCCTCTTTCATAATGAACAATTTGTGTATATTCAAGAAACACCTTTGGCTTTCAAGCTAGAAAGATATAAAAGAAAAGTTTTTTTTTTCCAGGAATCATATAGGGTAACTTCAAATCGAAATTGGGTACCGATGTTTTTTTTGGAATTTGTTGTTTTCTGTATAGAATTTTGATTCTTCTTTTTTAATTACTCTTGGCACTAGCATTTTCTTTTTATATGAGAAATCTCACCAAAACGTTGAATTCAAAAAGTCTTTACGCACCCAAATCTTGATTGGGGGCACCCACGTGACTGATATCTCCGTAGTGCTCTCGACCAAAGCCATGTTATAGCTTTTTTTGTGCCCATTGGGATGGGCCAAGGATCTGCCTGACCCGACAAATTAAATTATTGGCCTGCACCCAAAATTTACATCATTTGATCGAGACTCACTCAACATTTGCCATATCGCTTAATATTTATCTTGCGGTCTAAGATATGGCTCCTTAAAGAAAATCTGTTGTGTGACCTGAAGTTTTCCCTGTAGTGATTCAAATTATATGCGCTACGGTGACCTAAAATCTGTCTCATGACTTATTGAAAAAAATATAAACTGAAACCTAAGAGAAAAAGTTAATTATTACGAAGATGGAAAGAAATTATCCATCTTAAAATGAAACAAGACTATCAATTTGAACTACTAATTGAACATTATAGTTCCCAACTTCCTTGATCTCGACAAGTCTGCATGTATTTGAATTAAGATCGTAAAAGAATAGCCCTTTCTATCGTCTCACCGACAACTTACCTTTTCTATAAAAAAGAACTTTCGTTGTCAGTAGTTTGCCCAAGGCTTACTGGGCATATGATCAAGTATGTCTCCTATGGGAGGATTCAAACTGTGCATGTTAACCCAACACTTGGTTCCCTGATTTAATACCTATAACTCAAGTCTACTTGGTGATATAAAAGCAAATATGCATAACTCCTCATCGAGCTTGAATAGATGCACCCGTGATTTATCTCGCACCGAGAGTCCATCATGTCCTATTGTTAGAAACTTCTTTATTTCAATTTCAAATGACACAATAAAATAAGAATGCCAAGGGTATTCACCAGGTGTAACCATAGAAGATCCACGATCAACCATCCAGTGAAGTGTTTTATTTACGATCACAACAAGTCTATTACAAGATGGAGGACAGGAGAAGTTGCCAACCTTCTCCCATAATTCAATTCCCAAGTTATACATTCTGAACTCAAACGGTGCCCCCACTCTTGGAAACAAAAAACAATACATACTCCCTTCTTAGAGAACAAAAATAAAACCCACACACATGCAAAACTGAATGTGCATGACAAAACATATCTTTGTGATTTGTAATTGGATTCCACGCATAGAACACAGGAGGCCTTTCTTTATATAAGGAGTATACATTGTTTATAAATAAAAGAAACCCATCATGAGAACCAATAAGAAGTATTGGATTGCGGGATTGCTTGTAGCAAGAGTCAATTTCAGCTATTCTTCTTTCAACATGTCGAGACTCCTTACTGATAAAGTAAAGCTCCACACTAATATCAATAGGACCACTAACCAATTTTGGAATAGATTTCAGAATTATTACTGGAGAAGATCGATTAAGCTGCATCCGAGAAAACTATTTAGTTTTAGTTAAGACTTGTAATGCCTTAGAGTCACGCTTGCATTTAAAGATACACTTAGATGAAAGCCTACTAAGTATGTCTTCGATAATAGAATTTGGAAGATCGGGGAGGTTAACATGGAGCTTGCCGAGAGATTTCTCATAAATACCAAGAGTGTTGAAGGATCACCCAACATTAGGGATCTACCATGAGAGTCATCAACTAAAGAAAGCTCAGCTAGAGGATTATCAACCTTAGCAGGTTTGTCGAGGGAATAGGATTTGCGATAGGTTTATCGGGAACCGTGAGAACTGGAAGAGTGTCATCCTCTTCTTTAGTATGTATGGCCAATAGTCCAAGAAGCTCTCTCCAACATACGAGAACCCACACCGTGCATGGGGCAATAACATTCATCTTATCTGTAATAAAATAAACTTATAAGCAAACAAAATCTTAACATTTAGACATATAAAACATTAAACTTAAGTATGCACCTAAAATATAACTCTAGACAAAGTTGCAATCAACAGTAAGATTGCGAGGCAAATATGTTAAATGTCAAATAGACATTTTTTTTGTTATATTTTCTATTTTATATTTTTTTCCTTTTAAGTCCAACGGACATTTGAATTTTTTTTAAAAAAATATTGGAGCACTAGAAATAAACCTACAATTTAACGACAAGGGGCAGCTCAAAGAAACTAGAAATAAACCTACAATTTAACGACAATGGGCAGCTCAAAGAAACTAGAAATATAAGAAATGAGAAAAACTTGGATATGTTGTTATGCCTAGAACTTGCGCAATAAGATGGTTGTGGTACAACACTAATGCAGATACAGTACAATACAATGCAATATAAGTGACGAAGGTTTATAAGCATAACATATGGTGCAAAAAGTGGCTTCGAGCTATAATAAGTCATAGGTGCATAGACTCGACCAATTAGAACTCTTATCAACTAATAAAAACACTAGTTTCATGATGTAAAGAAATACATCTATTCTACTTTTATAAAATTTTGATTGCACGTGAATTAGGACTTATTGTTTTAGTACTTAGAAAAAAAACTGAATCAAACCTAATTTGAGCTTAATTAGAGCGACTTTTGTTGTTGTTTATTTTTATTAAAAGGGTCTGTATTACGTTATTTATATGCACATTTGGCACTTGAGTCATAGTGAATATCGAACTCCATGTTAATTGGTTTCTTAATGATGGCTGGAACTTAAAATTAAAGCGATCTTTGTTGTTGTTTTTGTTTTTGTTTCATAGGGTCTCTACTACTTTATTTATATGCACGTTTAATTAGTACTCGGAGCTGCTTTCTACCTTGTATTGTTTCTTCTGACACTATTTCAGTCACCAGTTGTCTTCATGGAGTTATTGAGAAGCTCCAGTGAATCAGAGAGACGCGTATGTAGGAGCGTGTTCCTTTAAAATGATTTAAATTGCTGCCTTTAGATTTGAGAAGGAGGGCAAAAAGATTGCAAGAAAGCTAGATAAGCATATATAAAAGAACCATTGTACGTAGTACTATTTATGTTCTGGCTATTAATTTTTACAAGTGTCTGCTACTCTGTAGCTTAAGAAAATGAATTGTCTTATCCATGATTATGACAATTACAAATTCCAGAAAAAGAAATGGAAATATACGCAGTACAAACCAACGAAAAGGAAACAAGACTTCTTCGTTTGTTTGTTTGCAAGATACATGGATAAGACAGAAGTAGGCAGAGCAGAGTAGGAAGTTGTCCCTTAACAAAGACTGCATCGTATAGTAGGTAGTATTTTCTGAGCAGAGCATAGTAACCTATGGGCAGTACATCCTAAGATCTTCTCTTGCATCTGTCTGTGAAGGAATGGCA
>JAJJMA010345383.1:0-28528 GCA_023529015.1 Papaver nudicaule
TTTATCGACAGTTTTTGTACACAAATGCCACTGAAAATTTCTTATAATGCACGGCTGCAAAAATCTTATATGTGCCATAGAAAGGAAAGGAAAGGATGCGAACTTGGACAATGCAGTCATAATCAATAAGTACTAAACCAACTCGATTAATTGTATTCGTGAACTAAGTTCGAAAATAACTATGCCGTAACAACAGAACTCATACAAGTCGATGAAACCAAAATTTTAAAAACAAGACTACAGACCTTTTAAGAAACTCGATTGCAATAACGTGGCAAACAATAATGCACCTCTTTCCCCCATGAAGATATGATAAGATTACAACCCAAATGTTGAGCTGAAAACAAACCCATAATGTTACTTAGACTGCTAAATAGAGGAAATAGAGTAACCATAAACTCAATACTCATCCTTCAACAAGCACTGGCAAATCAGTTACCCACCAACAACCAATACCCGAACACGAGTAAAAAAAAACAAAAGACTCACAGTTTTAAAAACTAAAATATCAATCTCTGTCAACATGTGACAGAAACTTCAGTCTGCTCGTTGCCCTAGCAAAGGATACAAAATTCCAAAGCTACACGAAACCCATTTACACAAAATCCCTGGAAATTTTAAGAATTTATTGACCCAAGCAGAGCAATCAATTTTCTGAATCAATGCAATTACTCATAATGCTTGTACAGATATTATGAACTCAGTAATTGTATATTCACAACTCAGTAATTATTCATCCTAAGGCTTGTACAGAATTTGCAGTCAAATTCATAGTTGAATCATTAGCAACACCAGACATACAACACCCAATCAACCATTATATATATTTGCAATTTACAACACCAAATCAACCACAATGTTTTTGTAAACCTAAATTAGGGTTCCATACGTAGCTTCACAAACAACAAACATCCAAATAATACATACAATTACTATCAGAAAAATCATGCCAAAGAAGTTATAAATTAGGTTAAGGTTCCATACCTGGAAACGAATCCCCATCCATGGAGCTCGAAAACTCTCTGCAAATTTCACAGGGAAGAAAAAATAAATAAAAAGAGGGCGACGGAGTATAAAGAGAAGAAAAAGAGTTTGGTTAATGGGTATGAATGATTTATTAGTGGGTATGGATTATCCGTATTACCTTGGGTTAAGTTTAGCTGGGGACAAGGGTGACATTTCCCCCCGATTCAAGTAGCAACACGGTTGACTGAGTTCAAATTACCGTCAATGAAGAAAAGACCAAAAGTTGGCCGAATCCGAGGGAAAAACTAAAAGTTTGGATTTCCACGAAAATTTCTCATTATAGATGGCAGCATTATAATATTTTCATTAATAATTGTGACATTGGTTTCTATAAACATAATCTTTTAACCTATTTATTCGATCACGCTAAAAGATAGCCCAAGTACTAGCAAAAAAAAAAAAAAAAAAATAGCCCAAAACCATGGCGGCACTTCTCCCCCTTTATTTTTCAGCCAAAAATCAAATTTCCCAACTTAACCAAAAATCAAGATATTTCTCCCAAAACCAATTTCAACTGCTCCTAAAAGATTTCGCTATTTTTTCGGATCTTTTTCTTCTCAATCTCTTCAGATGTTTCCTCTTAGAAAACCCAAATTAATATTTTCTCCTTTCTCCCTCTGTCCTCCTAAAAGAAAAAACCTAAACCAAATCTCCTCTCGTCAACGAAAATGGTAAATCCGAATCCCATTTCAATTTTGTTTGTTTAAATTGTTAAACTAAGTTTTGAACAATTGGGATTTAGGGTTTTTGTTTGAAGTTGTTTCAACTGATTTTGTTTAATTTGGTTTTATTGGATTTCTTGTGTTTGATGTTTTAAAAATAATAAGAAATCCTCTGATTAGGGATTTGTAAGTTCTCGAGCTGCCTAAGTTTGCATATTACTTGTGAGATTGATGAAAGTCTTATTTATCCAGTTGTGGTGTGGGGGTTATGGTGGGCGCAGAGGTGGATTCTCCAACAGAGATTGGGAAGATGAAGAACACCCTAGAAAGGTATTTGAACGACACACTGGAACTGGATAGCCTTAGAGCAAGCACTATGGTTCCCATTCAATAGAGAATTCTCTATTGAATAGAGATAGGCAACTACTATGGTGCAAAATTTCCCTATTCAATAGGGATAGAAAAGGACTTCTCTATTGCCTGCTACCAATCCGTAGCAGGCAATAGCAATAGAGATGCGAGGCGGAAATCCAATTCCCGCAGGGCGGAAATCCAATTCCCGCAGAAAACTTTTTACAGAAACTCGATTTCCGCCCAAAAGTCCTGCGGGAATTGGATTTCCGTCCCATAAATATTACCGTTTGACCTTTTTTTCCTTACACCCCCTCTACACCTCAACACCTAACCATCCATCTTTCTATTTTTTTCATGACCGTCAGATCCCCAACGACTCTTTTTTCAAAATTCAAAAAAACTATCAGTTGGGATCTCTTCTATATAAGAAAATTCACCCTCTTTGAGAAATCCACCCCAATCAATCTTGTTTCCATTGATTCCTTCTTTCTCCCTTCAAATTTTCAATTTTTTTTCATCACAAAATCAAAATGATGGCTAAGAAATTCACTCCTGAGGAAGATCTTGCCATTACCAATTGTTTTATTTTTGTATCATGCGATGGAACCGTTGGTGCCGCACAAAATGGATCTCAATTTTGGGGAATTTTTTTTTGCATTTTTTAAGAGATGTACAGGAAATCCTAATGAAAGAGATGAACGTTCGATTCAAAATCGATGGCAAAACCACATTCGAAAAGAAGTTGTGGAGTATGTTGGAATTCTTTGCCGTATTCACCGACAAAATAGAAGTGGCACATCACATGAAGACTTGGTAAGCTATTAAATATTTCCCATAATGTTAGTCGTAATAGTCCTTTCAACACTCATTTATATTCTACTCCACCTCCTATGACTTCCTCCCAATCTCCCTATATACCTCAAGCTAACTTTGAAAAGTCAAGCTTTGACTGTGCGGGAATTCGATTTCCGCTGAATTTTTTTTACGGAGATCGGATTTCCGCACAGAAAAGCTGCGGAAATTCGATTTCCGTCCCGAAATAGCTAAGACCACTGTGGTTGCCATTTTTCGCCATTTCTGCCATCCCCATATCTCTATTTAATAGGGATGGCTTGTGGCACCATAGTGCTTGCTCTTACCACGGTGGGTTCCTGGATATAAAAGTTATTTTTGTGATATCTTTGTGATGTAAGTCATTATTCTCTTGCATCCCATTTTAAGTTTACTAATAGCTTTTCTATGTTTTATTTGTAGAAATGATTTCAAGCGCGAAGGGTCTGGTTGTGGCAATTGGGGAACTGCTGGTGATGAAATTGCTCGGTGAGTCACTTGTTGTATTTTACCAAGAGTATCTATGTTTGTTCTACGGCCACTGCTATTACGTTCGGCATATGTTTCTTTTCTTGATCTTGCCAAGGTTGTATCAACTGACCCAGGTATCCTGGAACGAAGCTTAGAAAACCAAATCATCCCTAAATTTAATAACCTCAAGAACTTTTTGAAAAAAAACAAAAATGTCGATCATTGCTTTACTGAAACACAAATCATGGTTTTTTCGGAGTACCGCAGATGAAAATGACATGATGGTAAACATCAAGATTTCGAGAGATGCAGGTGTTTCTGAATCAAATGTACTTAAAGTTACTAAAAAAGCAGCCATACATATTTATCACAAATAGTGTTAGATTTAAGGATCATTGTGGAAGAGGTTAATTAAAGAGATGGGTTTCGCCTTCTGCCAAAATTCCGTGTCTTACAGCTATAATAGCATTGACATCATTGAGCAAATATCAAGTGTAGTTGGTTTTTGGAATCTTTGATGTTTAATTCTCTATTGATACAGCTAGTGAAGTTTCTCATCGCATATCATGAACTCCATATGCCGCAAATTTTTGCCCTTGGAAAGTGAATGCATGCAGAGGTTATTTATGATCTAACACCCATATTGATGATCTGGGATTCAGACTCAAGTAACCATGGCGAAACAATCTTTTTTCTTTGCATCACACATATGCCCCCGTTTGATTTCTTCAGCAGGCCCCAAATTTCTCTTTCAGGTCTAAAACTTTTCCAACAAAGATAAGTGCACAAACAGTTTGGAAGGCAGTGCTTAACTTGAAAATAGTTTTATTCTCTAAATTTCGCTAATAATAGTCCCACACTGGAAGATTCAAATCTGGAAATCTCGTATATAATGTGTTAATGGTGCATTTTTTTGAAAGATTTGGCTTTTTTTTTTCTTTGAAAGATTGACCTACTTTTTTTTTTAGATGAATTACCACAATCTGTAATTTTCTGCTCCCCAATGAAGTGCCCAAGATACAATACACAAAAATTGTTGTGTCTGACATTGCCAAGCAAGACCTGATCTTGAGTCAGGCAAGGTGGTGACAGATGAGTTCATTCAGTTACTGAAACATCATCTTACGATGATATATTAACATCAAAGAATAAGGTGACTTATTCTATATGCTGCCTGGTATTGTTGAACTGATTAATTTCTTCTTCTTTTTCTTGTCACAAGAACTTCATAACATCAAGAAGGGTACACGATACGTAAAGGAATACAGTCGTAGAAGTATATTAAAGTGTTGTTCTTAGCATTCCCCGGACCACCTGCCACTTAACACTTACGAGCAATAGAGCCAAAACCAGCTGCACCAGGGTCCCCTCTAACAGCACCATCACAACAAATGATAACTATACCTTCATCTGGTAACTGCCAATTACACATTATAGTTCTTGTCAGCTTCATCATATAAACCAGACACCATTCAGTTTATCCGAGCTAACTTCCACAAACACAATTTTATTCCTAGGAAATCACAACACAACTCTGCATGAACCAAAACGTAGCTGCGACCCACATTTCTTTCATAATAGAAATACAGTATTAAACTTTACACAAGCCACAAGGGAATGTGCAGGTGATTGGCCAAGGGTTGACCATTAACCATCATTAACCTATTTACCCATTCATCAACTCATTCAAGGGAAAAGAAATTTCTGAAACTGAAGAGAGAGCCATTGTATAAATTTCTGTTTGCCTTCAAAAATGTAATTTTCATTCAAGATTTTGCATGCATTTTACATTTCCTGAGTTCAGAAACTATTATACTTTATCCTTTTCTTACTCTCTATATCATCAATATAAAATTTTCAAGATATGGAAGTTGGAAGTTTTCGCATGGCTTATATGTACGCGTTCATGAACGCATTTATATAGCTGCCAATAGAGTTCAGGAGAATTCAGGAGAATTCTTGAACTTGTATGTACGCGTTCATACAGACTTTGCTCGTTCTCTGAAATGCCAAAAGCAACACATGTATGCGTTCACCGTTGGGGTCATTTCAAGAGACAATTCAACATACTCTACCTATACATATTATCACAATTGTGACAAATGCAAAGGCAAAAATCCTAGAATACCTTCGGATCATATAACAACATCATTGACTATTGGTATGATAGAAATGGTAAATACGATACGGAAAGGAAAAACCTTTCTAACCTTTAGCGAGGACGTTATGATTTATCAAGTAGTAAGCTTCGGTCATCGTCTTCATCAGTCTTCGTCTCGATTACCTAAAACTATCCTAGTCCGAGGTTGTAGAGTAAACTTATCAAGGTGTAGATGGTGAAAAATAGGAGAGGGACAAAATTGTAAAACTACTCTCTAAACACGCCTTATATGAAGGCAATCGCCTACTCAGGCACATCTTTATAGCTCAGAATACAACATGTTCTACGAGCTGAATGTACTCTCTATGAGTTCTCTCTTATAACTCCCAGTGGAGAGGATAATATCATGGTGCAGTATCGATAACCTCACCAGCACATAAACCCATGAATCTACTTCATGTCGACATCGCCTCGAATTCCTCGATATCAGAACTAGATTGCTCAATGGTACATGGTGAAGAGTTAGCAGAGACACATCCTCATGGATTTTCTCTTAAAATATAACTCAACATCCGAGTCTTATTGAAAAACCTCAGATAAACCGAAGCTCTAGGCCTATCCAGAGCTCTTTGAGAGGCATGCAACAGCCTAAACAGGCTTAAACAGACCACGCTCTAAACTCAGGATGGTCTAATATACCATGGATAAGCACGCCATGACTTCAAGTACGCTATAGCGCCAGCACGCGCACCATAACCAAAGTAACGTAGCCAGAACGCACCAGCTGCCGCAAGGTTGGCCTTGGCCAAAGGCCAAGGCCGTGGCGCCATGAACCATGACGCTACAACAAAATTGGCCTTGGCTGGCCAAGGCCGTGGTATACCCAGATTATGGCGCTATAAATGCCTGGTGCCATGAAAACTCAACCTTGGCCCAAGGCCAAGGTGCTACACTACAGGCGCCATAACCATGGCGCCATGAGTCCTCAGCCTTGGCCAACAACCAAGGCCACTCCTATACACCCACTACGCATGTCTCAAAAGCACCACACTCACGCTGGTCACGACATCATAGTCACACGACACTACTCAAATTCAACACAACTACGCAATATCTGCGCATCACTTGAGATATCAAAACATCTCACGGGGGGATAACTTTAGGGGTATTGGTCTGGCGGTCTACGACAGTTGAAAGAAACTGATAGAGATGATGGACAGTTACGAGAAAGTGGCGCTGAGTGGACATGATCAACACGATCCTAGCAGTTACCAAGAACAACTCATGTCCTCCGCTCCCTCACTCTTCCACGACTTCCACCTTCTCTGTCGAGAGATCAGGGTGAGTTCAACACTATAAATAGAGGCTTCCTCTATCTTCCAAGGCAGAACAACTAGAATACGGAAAAACACCAGAACCTCAGAGCAAACAGACCTGAGTATCCAACACACTTCTAGCCTTGGAGATTTCCAGTCACCTTCATGACCGTGATCTTGAACTCTTACCCCCAGAACACATTCTCAACCTGATCTCAAGTTTCTTCGTTGTTTCCCTCCCTAGATCAACCTCTATCCTCTCTGTGACCGAAGCAAGACGTGAACGGCCATTGACTTGGTTTAGGCTCGTCTTGTTCGACTTTGATCTCGAGCACTACAAAAGTACCCAGAGACGGTGCATTGTTTTTCCAGGTAAAAACAGTTGGCGACCACAGTGGGAGATCAATCTCTCGGTCCCAGAAAAATTTTCCTTGGGGAGACGGCTACTCTAGGGACGATGGCGCCGAAAACTTACCTTAATACACCGATCCACAATGAGAGCTTCACCGCTTACAACAATTCAGCGAAGGAGGAGGCTACCCTTCTCATCGAAAGACTATGCGAACTCCTTCATTTTTCAAAGGGACAACGTGTGGACACGTTCGACGCTCTCAACCGCATCGCTTTTGAAGCAAACCTAACTCCAACAATACCCATGATCTCCGAAATGTCCATAGCAGCTGATACACATACGCAGGACATCACCTTCCCCAACAAGGATATGATGGCTGAGGAGGGACACAATCGCGCTCTCTACGTAACCGCTCATATCAAAGGCACGGAGTTCAAGAGAGCACTGGTCGACACCGGAGCTGCAACCAACGTAATCTCCCTCAAAACTCTAAGGATCGCAAGAATTCCTAAACAACAAATAGTCTACCATCCCATCATAATGAAAGACTTCGAGGGGAACAAGACAAGTACCTACGGACACGTCAACTTGGAATTGAAGGTGGGACCCATCCACACGAAGGCTAAATTCCACGTGATCGAAAAGGAACCAGAATACCACATGATACTAGGGAGGCCTTGGCTGCACGAGAACAAAGTCGTCGCTTCTACTTATCACCAATGCTTGAAGGTGGTTCTAAACGAAGGTATCGTCCGCGTGACCGCATCTCTCTCCCCGTACTCATCAATATACGACGCCGAGTTTGTAGATCCGAAAGACGAAGCATCCCAGTACCAAAACAAGGTCTACATTATGCCACTCCCGAATTGGACATCCCTAGATAAATACGACCTACAACAACAGTCAGGCGAGGACGCGAAGCAAGGAGAAGGAGGGAGTAAGACGACAACGCACAAGTGGACATGAAGCTTCGTAACTACCCGGGACACTAAGGGAGAGTGGTTTACCTCCGACGCCAGTTCTAGCAATTAGCAGGGGAGACTAGTCATAGCTCTCCCCGCTCTGGAGAATGTAACTACAACGAACAGCAGGTCGAGGACGAAGTCCAGGAGGCACCCTCACAACTGCAAGATGGGACGGACTCCACGTCAGACACACTCGAGACAATAAACATCGGAACAGATGAGTCACCCAGACCTATCTTCATCAGTTCAACTTTGTCACCTGAGGAGCGCACCAAATTCGTGGACTTACTAAGAGAATACCAAGACACGTTTGCTTGGACATACGAGGAGATGCCAGGACTCGACGAAAAACTGGTGACACACCACTTGTCCATCACCCCGGGTTCTAGACCAGTCAAGCAACAGCCGAGGAAATTTAGACACGACGTGGAAGAACAGATAAAAGTCGAATACAGAAGCTGTTGGCAGCAGGATTCATCAAACCGATCCAACACACCACTTGGCTGGCCAATGTAGTACCCGTCAAGAAGAAAAATGGCCAGATATGTTGTTGTGTCGACTTCAGGGACCTGAATAAGTGCTGCCCGAAAGATGATTTCCCGCTCCCGAACATCGACATGCTTGTAGATGCTACCAGTGGGCACGCCATGTTCTCCTTCATGGACGGGTATAGTGGATATAATCAAATAAAGATGTATGAGCATGATGCCCCGAGAACGGCATTTCGGACACCCCTCGGGAACTTCTACTACACAGTTATGCCCTTCGGTCTGAACGCAGGAGCTACTTACCAGCGAGCAATGGCAGCCATCTTCCACGACATGATGCACAAACAGGTTGAGGATTACGTGGACGATGTAGTCGTGAAATCCAAGACCAGGACGTCACACATAGAGGTCTTGCGACGCGTATTCGAAAGATGCCGGGAGTACAAACTGAAGATGAACCCTTTGAAGTGCGCTTTTGGAGTTTCTTCGGGGAAGTTTCTCGGATTCCAAGTAACCGAATAGGGAATCAAGGTCGACCCGTCCAAGACCCAAGCCATCACCACCATGCCACCACCCCGGACGGTGAGGGAACTGAAGAGATTCATGGGTAAAGTATCCTATTGTTTTTACCTGCAAAAACAAGTGTACCGTCTCTGGGTACTTTCGTAGTGATCGGAGATCAAAGTCGAACAAGGCAAGCCTAAACCACGGATGGCCGTTCCCACCTTGCTTCGGTCACAGAGAGGATAGAGGTTGGTCTAGGGAGGGAAACAGCGAAGAAACTTGAGATCAGGTCGAAGGTGAGTTTTTGGGTGTTTGAGTTCAAGATTTCCGTCGTGAAGTCGACTAGAAATCTCCAAGGCTAGAACGAGTTTAGATTCTCAGGTGCTTTTCTCTGAGGCTCTGTGTGTGTTCTCGGTATTCTAGTTGTTCTGAATGTTCTGCCTTGGAAGATAAAGGAAGCCTCTATTTATAGTTCGAACTCACCCTGATCTCTCGACAGAGAAGGTGGGAGTCGTGGAAGAGTGGAGGACATGCGTTGGTTTCCGTAACTGCCTGAGTTGTGTGGAACATGCCCACTCATGCCATCTTCCCGCAACTTCCCACTATCTCTATCAGTTTCTTTCAACTGCCGTAGACCACCAGACCAATACCCCTAAAGTTATCCCCCCGTGTGATGTTTTGATGTCTCGAGTGAGTGACACGCGGATATTGCGTAGTTGAGTTGAGTAGAGTCGTATGACTAAGTGTTGCGTAGTTGCTTTGAACCAGGCAGCGTTGCGTGGCTATGGCCATGATTTTGGACAAGAGCAGGCATGGCGCCATGGCCTTTGGCCAAGGCCAAACTACTTTGTGGCGCCATGAATATGGCGCCATGGCCTTTGGCCAAACTATTTTGTGGCGCCATGAATATGGCGCCATGGCCTTTGGCCAAACTATTTTGTGGCGCCATGAATATGGCGCCATGGCCTTTGGCCAAATTATTTAGTGGCGCCATGAATATGGCGCCATGGCCTTTGGCCAAACTATTTTGTGGCGCCATGAATATGGCGCCATGGCCTTGGGCCAAACTATTTTGTGGCGCCATGAATATGGCGCCATGGCCTTTGGCCAAACTATTTAGTGGTGCCATGAATATGGCGCCATGGCCTTGGGCCAAACTATTTTGTGGCGCCACGAATATGGCGCCATGGCCTTGGGCCAAACTATTTTGTGGCGCCATGAATATGGCGCCATGGCCTTTGGCCAAACTATCTTGTGGCGCCATGAATATGGCGCCATGGCCTTTTGGCCAGGCCAGCTAGGCCAATCTTTGAATTGCCATGCTATGTGGCGTTATGGTTTTGGCATCTGGCCAAGCTTGATTTTGGGCAGCCTGTGCCTTAGTCGCGGTGTGAGTGCTTATGCTACAACACACTTGAGGTCATGGCATGTTTATCCACGGTATGCTAGACCATCCTGAATTTGGGATTGGGTCCGCTTAGGCCTATTTAGGCTGGTGTATGCTTCTCAGAGAGCTCCGGACCGGCCTGGAGCTTCAATATTCCGAGGTTTGCACCAAGACTCGTGTGTTGAGTCGTATTTAAGAGGAAATCCACGAGGATGCGTCTCTGTTGATTCTTCACCGTGTACCATTAAGTGGCCTGACTCTGGGCAGATCAATGGGTTTAATATGTTGGTGAGATCATTAGTATTGCTCTATGATATTACCCTCCCCACCGGAGTTATGAGAGAGAGCTCATAGAGAGTTTATTCATCTCAAGGAGTGGGTTGCACTCTGAGCTATAGAGATGAGCCTGAATAGGCGATTGCCTTTAATAAGACATGGTTTCGAGAGTGTTTTGACAATCTTGTCCCTCTCTCATTTTTCACCATCTACACCTATATTCGACGCTTCATCCCGAGACTTGCTCAATTCGTGGCCTCGTTCACCCCCTTGCTAAAGAAGGATGCCACATTCGCATGGACATCCGTCCAACAAGAAGCGTTCCGCAAGATACAGCAATTGCTCCTATCATCGGCGGTCATGAAGTCTCCTGCACGAGAACGACCACTACTCCTATACACTGCCTCGAGCGACGTCGCGATCGGAGCGCTACTGGCACAGGAGGATGAAGGAGGAGTCGAGTGCCCCGTCTACTACATCAGCCGTACCCTGAAGAACGTGGAACTTCGATATCCCAAAGCTGAGAAAGCATGCCTGTCTATGGTCTTCGCGGTACAAAAACTTCGACACTATCTCCTTTCCAACCGAGTGGTCCTGATTGCGAAGGCGGATCCTATCAAATATCTCCTCTCAAAACCCGCCTTGATTGGGAGACCAGCAAAGTGGTTACTACAGATGTCCGAGTTCGACATAGCTTGTGTGTCTCTGAAGGCTGTCAAGGGGCAAGCAGTAGCCGACCTTCTTGCTGCATTCCCGGGAGAAGACTCAACGACTCTACACGAGGGTGCCAAGTTCCCCGAAATAGCGTTGGTGAAAACAGACACATGGATTTTATACTTCGATGGATCCGCTACCCCAAGCGACAATACTGGAGGAGATGGTATCATCTTGGTATCCCCAACAGGTGAAGTGTTCTCCCATTCGTTCAAATTGGATTTCAAATGTACCAACAACTCGGCGGAATACGAAGCTTTCCTCCTGGGACTATCGTTAGCTAAGCAAGCAGGCGCTACACGCCTCGAAATTAGAGGCGACTCCAAGTTGCTGGTGAACCAGATGAACGGAATATACTCTCTCAAGGAAATCACTCTCGCTCCTCATTGGGCTGAAGCACAAAGGCTGCTGAACCACTTCGCTGACGCCACCATAACACATACTGGACGCACTAACAACAGACACGCCGACTGTTTGGCAACCCTGACATCCAAACTTCAGTTCAAGGGGGAGGAAGACACTGTGACAGTGCAGAGACGAACCGCCCCCTCAACTTGGCTGACGGAAGGCGAGCTCATACCAGACAACGACTGGCGTACACCCATTATCGAAGATTTAGGTAACTACAATACCGAACGAAAACTTGGGATTAAAGAGTTAAAACATTTCTTTCTTTTCCATGGAGTGTTGTACCATAGAAACCCAGATGGGACACTATCACGATGCTTGGGAGGACTCGAAGCACAACAACAACTCAAATGTGTTCATGATGAAGTCTGCGGGCAAACTCTCGTCGTGACCCTATATCGACGACTTCATAGACTTGGCTACTATTGGCCGACAATGGAGGCACAATCCCGGGCCCTACAAGAGACGTGTTCCAACTGCCAGACTCCCCCTCATCAACCCGAAGCCTTAGTATGCCAGCCTTCCGAGGATTGGAGGGAACCTTTCATCAAATACCTCGACGAAAAGATCTTACCAGAGGACCAACACGTAGCCGACAGTCTGATTAAAAGGTCCAGGAGGTTCCTCTACCACGAAGGAATGTTATATCGTAAAAGCTACGGGGGAAGTCTACTCCGCTGCTTGTCGGACGAAGAATCCCCACAGTTCTGAAAGATACACATGAGGCCGAGCACCAAGGGAAGAGGAAGTTGTTTCTGCAAATTCATGAGAGGTATTACTGGCTGACCATGGAAGATGATGCGGCGTCGTTCGTACAGAAGTGCCACAAGTGCCAAACTCACGGGAACCTCATCCACACCCCGTGCCTGCCACTACGATCAATCAGTAGCCCCTGGCCGTTCTACAGCTGGGGACTTGACCTCATTGGGAAGATCAACCCACCTTCCTCGAAGAACCAAGAGTACATCATCACCGCGACAGAGTATTTCCGCAAATGGGTGGAAGCAATACCCCTGAAGAGCACAACCGGTGTCACGATCGCGGCATTCATCAAGGAGCACATCATCTGCAGGTTCGGGATTCCTAAACATATTATTACAGACAACGGGACGCCATTTGTTAACAAGGACGTGGCAAAGTTACTCCAAAGGTACGAGATTCAACACATTTGCTCCACCCCATACTACCCCCAAGGGAACGGGCAGGCGGAGAGTACCAATAAAACGTTGATTCGGATCATTAGCAGAACTGTACACGACAACCCAAGGTCGTGGCACGAACAGTTACCCATGGCACTATGGGCCTACAAGATCTCTCCACGGAGCTCCACCGGGACGTCACCCTACTCGCTAGTCTATTGCACCGACGCCATACTACCAGCAGATATCAAGGTACCATCCGCTCGTATCACAGCAGAAAGTGGCGTCCATTGGAATGAAGCCGAGGTGGATGATTCAAGGATAGCAGAGCTAGACTCCCTGGACTTAAGACGAATCAAAACAGAAAAACACATAGAAATGTATCGGAAAAGGCTCTCTCGAGCATACAACTAAGCTGTAAAACCAAGAACTTTTCAAGTGGGGGACCTGGTGCTGAAGACGGCAAAATAATCCAACAAGATGCCACGACACCAAAATTCGCTTCAAATTGGGAAGGTCCATATGTTATCTCGAAGGCATCTGCGAGTGGGTACTATAAGATAGTCACCATGGATGGAAAGACAGAGGGGACTGTCATCAATGGCAAGTGGCTGAAGGCGTACTACGCTTGAAAGAGAGGTCACTGGAAGATGAGAACCACGACAAGAGGGCCGGCAGGAGGGCCAGGGAGCCATGGCGCCACAACCCATGACGTCCCGGAAAAAAAAAATGTCGCCCCAACCCATGGCGCCACAACAAGAGGAGGACGGGGATGGAGCTACAAGCCCGAACCTCCCAATACACGGAGGAAAGGCAAGCCCTGCAAGGCCACACAGACGGGTACATGCTTAACGTCACACCGCACCAAGACTTAACAAAGCCCTCCATCGCGGCGGCAACGAAGGGAGATGAAGTACAACCCTACCCATCCGAAGAGTCACTCAGGCGAGTTCACGGCTTCATGACAAGGGAGATCAAGATCGCATTCGAAGGAAGATCATCGCAAAGAAGAGACAACGAACAAGCTCAGAGACACAGGGACACGCGAGGACTTAGGTCAGGAAAGAGAAACTTCATTCTTTCAGATAAAATGCCCAAGTTTTATTTAATAAAAAAAAAAAAAGATCTTAGTACATTTTGTCCATGAACCTCAGAACTCTGAACAATAACACTCTCTCAAACCTAAAGCCCTTCCCTCGTTAAGATATTAAAACCAGACTTTCAAAACAATCCTTCCAACAAGGAATAGTCTCACTTATAAAGCATCTCCACCCTCTGGCGAAAAACATCGTTCTTCTTCTTCAGACTCTCAATCACCTCATTAGCCTTGTTAGACTCTTCAACCAAAGCTTGTTCCTTAGCCTGAATGACTTTCAGCATTCGGCCAGCCTTGTCGGATAACCCTTGCAAGTCCCTTTCGGCACGGAGGAGAGCCCTCGAACAGGGGAAGACGTTAGAGACCATCTCAGCACGATCCACCTTCACGATCTCGAGACGCTGACGAAGCCATCCCACGTTGCACATCAAAGCCTCCAGAACGGCAACGCGACTCTCCCACCTTTGGATCATCCCGGAGGTTACGTCATACAGTTTCTCCTCCCCCATCTCCTTTATCACAGGGAGAAGCAAGGAGACCATGGTCACCATGACGGGAGTATCCTTCATCATCTGGTTGGTAGCGACATGACCATACTTTTTCCAAATCTTCTCATAAAGATCTGCATAAAGAGTCGGCACACGGAAACCACCGACGGATCTCTGTTCCTCGGAAAGGGAAACCATCTCTGGCTCGAAAGGAAGACCATCTCCCGAATGGTCAAATGTCATATATTCCTAGGCCAACGTCATCAAGAACTAAACCTCCATCAGATGAAGGACCAGTATTATCGGCGCCACCATCCTCGTCGTCTTTGTCCACAGCAACGACCGAAATCGGGGAATAGGTCGGAGAGCCTCCCTGGACAGATTGCTTCCTCTTGGGGATACTCACATGTTTCTTCTTGCGAGGTTGCGCCCCCTGAAAGGGAGGATAATATTCATTTAGAAGAAAACGAAAGAAAAGACCAAGCTAAGATGGGATAGAAGATTTACTGGATCGCCTGTTGGGGTCTGAGCAGGCGGCGGAACCTCTTCAAAACTCAACCTTCCAGTACTCGAGCGACCTCGACTCCGAGTCACCATGACTCTGCACTGCAATGTTACTATCCTTGTCAGGAGAACAGGCGTACAGGTGTAATAAAATTACAGGAAAACACTCACCGAACTAGGGGTCCACGTCCTCCGCTTCACATAGGCCTCTCTTTGTGAAGATGAACCAGAGTTGCTCTCGTCGGCCATGATCTCGGAGACTCTCCATTTGGTATAATCTCTCCTATGTGAAGACGAGCCAGAGTTATCACTGCCAGCCATGGATCTAAAAAAATCACACACTACGGAGAAACTTACACGAAGGGATGAAGACGGAGCTATTGTGTCACAATCGATGTATATATATATATATATATGCACACTATGGAAACCTAGGAATTAAATGCGCCACACCCGGGGCGGGATGCTGACTCAATACCAGAACTCACGCAAGATAGAGACGGAATGATGCTGCATTCGAAGTCCTAGTCAAAGTCTGCCAACAAACTCACGCGAGATCCTCTCGAAGATTTCTTAGGAAGAAGAAGGGATCCGAGCTAAGAAACCGGTAATCCCTCACCTTTTCTTTCATTTAACAACACCAGTGACGACATAAAAGTATGATATCGCGTCTATATGAAGATAGAAACCCTAGGAGCTCCTTGGTCAAGTCAAGACGACTACAAGCCAACCATCTCAACCAGAGGATGGAACCGCGAGACTTGTAAAAGCCACATCTAGGACGCCCTGAACCCCATATTGGGAAATCCTTGTCACTCTATCACCTGCCTTATCCTACGTCACCCGAGAAGTAAAGAATCCCTGTCTAATAACATGTCTGTATTTACATACGAACTTCTGCGAGGCCCTCTGCTAACGCTGAATGGAAGACCTTGAAACAATTGAAGTTGCCATCACCATCCGAGTGCTTGGTATGAAACATTACTGTTCCACACTAACCAGGGGACTTAATGTAGATGGTGAAAAATGGGAGAGGGACAAAATTGTAAAACTACTCTCTAAACACGCCTTATCTGAAGGCAATCGCCTACTCAGGCACATCTTTATAGCTCAGAATACAACATGTTACGAGCTGAATGTACTCTCTATGAGTTCTCTCTTATAACTCCCGGTGGAGAGGATAATATCATGGTGTAGTACCGATAACCTCACCAACACATAAACCCATTAATCTACTTCATGTCGACATCGCCTCGAATTCCTCGATATCAGAACTAGATTGCTCAAATGGCAGAATGAATTTACAATCCCTTTGTCCTCAAATGTCTCACACGTACTCCTTTGCTTTTTGTAAAAAAATTGTGGTCAAGTATAATCATAGTGTTGTGACTTGGAATAATTTTGTTCTAATTATAAATTGAATCCAGTTTTAAATATAGTGTGTTCTAGTTTTGAAATGATTTAGTTTCAATTTTTTGTATTTTTTAGTTCTGGTTGGTTTTGGTTTTGATTCAGCTGAATAGCTGAATCAATTTCTATTTTTTTTTATTTAAAAATACTTGCACAACGACACTTATACGTGTCTCAGGTTGCAACACTTATAAATGTCTCAGTCAACAGCGACATTTGCATGTGTCGTTTCAATTGCTACGGAGATATTGCGACACTTGATGCGACACAAGTAAATGTCGTTGTTGGGCTATAAACGACACTTACCTCGTGTCTCTAAGCGGGCATTTTCCACTAGTGTTAAGCACAAATGGAGTTAGGGAAACAAGAATGATATTCATAGATCATTAGTCGGTATGGGTTTGTCTTGCGAATAACTTGTCAATGATTTTATTACCTCATGCCTTTTATCCTTTAATCAATCATTGCCATGAAGGTGAGGGATTCGCAAGATATCAACATGAGAATTATCTCATGATTATTTTACCCAATTATTGTAACTTAAGTTTAAATATCAACTTTATGATTAGATCTTTTTATCTAAGAGCATATTCTTCTTAGCTTAAACAAGTGGAGATTCTCATGGATCTTGTTCTCGACTCTTGCCTTAGGAGCCAGAAACAGGGAGAAACCTACAAGTAGCACAAGAAGTGCTGATACCCACATCGAGTCATTACATTTTGGACTCATGGTTGTGATGTGGTAGCACCTTGAATATGACATTGCATAAATCATAATATATAATAATACGGTGCCGAACAGACAATCATGACAACCACTTTGGGAGTTTACAGTCATGAACCATCAGGACAAAAAGGTCACATAACCTTTTGAGCGTGGACACATCTCTTTGGAGAACATTGCTCAACAAATATTAGAGATGAATATTATTGTCTTTTCTTTAAAAAGATTGGGCTTTTGAACCACAAGTAAAAAATTGATCATGATGATACTAGGATTCCCATCAAACCACTTAGCGAAGTAACGCTCAATAATAAAATGTGATTTGATAATAATAGATCAAAGTTCAAAGCAAGAATAATGAAATCATCAAACATAGTTAGGTTTAAGACATACCTTTTGAGACTTCTCCAATCATAAGATCATTCAGAGTTAATCTAAATGATGTCCACTATTTCCCGTGCTTTCCCTCACCATATTCAATTAGGCCATTCATGGTGAGGTTGCACAACACAATCAAGTTGTGTTAGCGTGAACAAAATTTTGTTCACTACAGGTGTTAGAAACAGAAATAGTCTCTGATTGTTTCTCCTTTTCCCTTATTTGGTTCACCTTTGCATCAACGAGAGATGACATCATCTTTTCGAAGACTCTTTCGTCAATCATCACAATGGATATTGCGTCTGGGTGATCCTTCTTATTGACACTATGCTTTGGAATCCACACCTGAGTGGGTTTATGAGCAGTAGTATCCTTTTTCCCATTATTCTTACCAAGATTTCTTGGAAGAGAATTGAATTGACTATTCTTTTGCAATTCAGTCGTTTTCCAATTGGGAGCGTCAGATTTTGTCTTCGTTTTAACAAAGTTATTTTCCTTTCGGTAATTATGACGATTACGAGAGGACTTTGTCGAACGTTTATAGGCATTACTTGCTTTGCCATAATTCTGATTTATATGCGTAAAGGTTGGACGTTTACAACCTGTATTTTCATGAAGAGCAGCCTTGTTGTTTGGTCTGACATTATTTTCCAAAACAACTGAATTGGCCTTTTTATCCCATTTACGGAATTTGCATCTTTTTTGCAAGTGACCTTTATATCCACAATAATAGCAATTTTTAGTAACAAAAGGAGTGAGATTTTTACCTGGATGTTTAGAATTACCTGGATGTGTGTGTGCCTTCTTGGGAACTTGGTGGACTTCCTTTCCATCTTTCACTTGAGTGGCAGATTTTTCATCAGTGGTGGTCTCTTGAGAAGAATTTTTAGCCTTAACAAATTTAGTCTCTTTGATAGTACTTGGAGCATCTATTCCTTTATAGCCCAATCCTCGTGTGTCACGATGATGTTTAATTGCTCCTAGCATTGAGTTTAATTTGCTTGATCTTTCATTGCTTTTATTCAAGTCTTTCAAACTCAAATTTTCTTCTTCCAACCTTTTAATCCTTTCAAGAGCAGTGACTAGATCATTCTTATATGATTCAATTTGAACCTTGAGATCCACTTGTTCCAATTTCATCTCACGGTTCCTCAGAGTATCTAGTTTTTGCTCAAGGATTATTTCTCGATCACGAGCCTCATAAAGTTGTTCCTTGAGACAGGAAATTTCCTTTTCGTGATCGCGTGTACTCA
This sequence comes from Papaver nudicaule, assembly GCA_023529015.1. Classification (NCBI taxonomy): domain Eukaryota; kingdom Viridiplantae; phylum Streptophyta; class Magnoliopsida; order Ranunculales; family Papaveraceae; genus Papaver; species Papaver nudicaule. The sequence continues at coordinate 18,847 of JAJJMA010345383.1, forward strand.
TAATTTGATTGTGTTCCATTAAATTGACAACTGAACTATTAAGTTGGCTGCTTTTACACTTCTCAGCGAATAATGAACTCTTAAGATCAGAAATCTGTAGGTGACATTCTTTGAGAAGTTTATTAGCAACATGATCATCATGGTACACTTCTTCAATGTCTGAGTCAGATTCGTCTTCATCCAATGATGTACGAAGAGAATTTTCCAAGACATTTTCTGAACAAAGGTTTGGAGGTTCAAGAGAACGTTCCGAGTAAAGTGCCACGTTCATCTCACGGTTCTCTAGATCATCAATTTTGTTCTGAATGTTTTTTTCGCGAGAGAAACCATCACTTATGGTGCTTTTAAGAGATTGGATATATCTCTTTGCTTCAGAATATTCTTGAACAAGATTATTATATTTAACAGTCTTAATTTCAAGTTTTTCTGAAAGTACCGATACATTATCATTAGCCTCCTTGAATTCTACCGCAAATTGTACGATCTCTTTTAAGAATTCTTTTTGATAAGGTTTTAGTACCATTTTAGTTATACGTTTATTTTTCATAGTTCACGAACTAGTCAAACACAGACAGTTACGTCTTTAAGGTGTTTGCCCTGCTCTGATACCAACTGAAAAAGAGGAGTTACCGAGATATACCACCAACCTTTTATTTCGTGAACGTATGTGATTGTTTTACTTGAACGGTCTCACAAATCAATATTCAAGTAACCTGAGGTGAGTTCTTTATTCAAGAACCGAATCTAAACAAGAAAGAGTCTTGTTAATCTCAAAGAGATTGATTCACTCGAAGGTTCAATCAATGTATAACAATTGCAATACTTTAAATATATTGATCAGAGATAATATAATGCGGAAGGTAAAGTAATGCAAGACACCAGAAGTTTTGTTAACGAGGAAACCACAACTAGCAGAAAAACCCCGGGACCTCGTTCAATTTGAACACACACAATATTAACCGAATACAGACGCTATCCTACTATCAGACTTCGGACTGGAATGTATCGCCAGACTGAATTAACCCTCCAAGCAATTCAGCTACCGTTGTGCTCTTACGTCTCTTGACTCCCGCAGAAGCCTACGCACTTGATTCCCCTAGTTGAAGTCCTTTACAGGCCTAGGAGTTGCTCCACAGTTCGTCGTGAAGACTAGCGCTACCCTGCCGCTAACAGGACACATGGTTGTAATATGATCTCTTTTGATGATGGTATAATTTTCGAACTCGCTACAAAGAACTTGCAAGAAGTTATTGAAGCAAATTCGTACAATTAGGGTTCACTCTTTCTTCCAGAGACCTAACTGTGTAACTATGGTTTATACGTTCAGAAACCTAATTCGTAGATTAGGGTTTTCACGAACGCAACCAAGTTACCTCTACCACACAAGTTTTGTCTTAACACGAGGTCTAGATTGAAACTTGTGAAACTCTTAGGGCTTATACACTAAGTGATGCCGTTAAAGTTTTCTATCGTTTGATTGAATCTTTACAAAACTAGATTTCGACCAACCTAAGCTGATATACGATCTAGGATTGTGATTAATCAAATCTATTGTTTCTTTACACCGATAATCCTTGAATGTTAGAATAGACAAGGAATTATGATAACCCTAGATACAAGTTACAAACTATCAAGAAGATAGAGAACTTGTGCTTTGTGATCCCAAACAAAGTCTTTTAGATCTCACTCTTGTTCGTAAAGAACGGAGAACAACCTTGTGTAGCACACACAATATTTTCAAAGGGATGGATTTTTTGTGCTACATAAGTCATCTATATATAGTGAAAGGCCAAGCTATATTGCTTAAGATTAAAGCAATGTTAACTTTGGGCTCAAGCAAGTTCGTAAGCTTGAAACAAGTCCATTAATTGCTTTGGTCCAAGTATAGACCTTGCCCAAGAGACTAGACGTCAAAAACTTGACTAAAAATGAGTTAGTCACGTTTTTACACGGTGTTCGCGTTCATGAACGCGTTCATATGTTTCTGAGAACTCAGGAACATATTTTCGAGCACATGTTCGCGTACATGAACGCGTTCATGTTTGCATTTTAGCAAATAGTAAATCACTCATAACTTTCTCGTTATATAACGGAATTGAGTGATTCTTGGCTCGTTAGATTCGTCTCTTCATCCACTACAAGATGGTGCCCTTTTCAAGGACAACGGTCGTTCTCACATTTATGTTGGAATATATTCTCCTCGGGTGTATATATACAACAATGTATTTTTATCGTCATAGGTATTAGTTCCAATGAGTGATGATTATGTAACTATAGAAATAAAGGTAGAATGACAAGAATCCAAGAGAGTCATTTACCTTTTGAGATGAGGACGATGAATATCAAGTGTGTAAGCTCTGGGCTTCATCTTCAATGGTCTTCTATCGTTCTTCGTCTCAATACCTAAACTATCCTAGTCCGAGTCGATATTGTAGACTTATTAAGGATTGAGTTTTTATCACCTAAAATTGACAACTGACTTGAGATAGCAACATCAGTGGTTTCAATCGAGCAATGCTCTAACACCCAGTTGAAGAAAGAGATTGATGGGATCCGCCAAGAGAAAGCTACTCTCCAACATCAGCTCTCTGAGGAGAAAACAGAAGCCAAAAACCTACGCCGACTGCTGCAGGAAGGGTCTAAGGAACAAAAGAATCTTCAAGGTTAGTTGCTCTTTTTGACCTTTTCCATGTTACTGCTTTATTTGATCCTTCTTGCCGCAAAAACCCTTAGTCCCTATCTATTGTAAGGTCGCCAACAACATCATGACAACCGATTAAAGCGAGTCGAAATCGAGATTGACAACTTGGCTAATGCTAACGCTAGGCAGTGTAATATGTTATTTGATTTTGACCAAGATGTTAAGTGGTATCGCCGAGAGTTGCGCAATGTCTCTGACCTTAATGTAAATCTTGATCATCTTCTCAAAGCTTCTGAAGCGGATGTTAAATGGCTTAAGAGCGCTCATGACAACACCTCACATCTAGCAAAACTAGAGCGTAAATCCAAGGAGAAAGCTATCATAGATCATACCAGAACCTCTTCCCTCTTGCAGAATGAAAAAGCAACTGTTGCTCGATAATCTTCTCAATTAGTTTGTATGTCCGCTGAAAGAGATGCCGCTCGTCAAGAAATTCAGCGTCACAAAGATTTCGCCCAACTCTACGGGGACCGAGCTAGGCAATTGAATGAAGAAAATAACTCCCTTAGGCTCGGTATCAAACAAGTTGTAGGTCCTTGTTGTGATCAAGAAGTTTTGTGTAAATTGGATCAAATTAACGTTGCCGAAGAGGGTATTCGTATGCATGTGCATAAGCTAGAAGGTAGTTTTCTTAGGATTCATACTCGCCCACCTCTTTTATAAGTTGCCTCTACCTCTGTTCTTATTTTCTTCTAATTTATTTCAGAGAAAAACAAAGCGCTTGAGTCCCAGCTGCAAGAGCAATCCGCTGTCGCTAAAGAGCATGAAGGATGCATTTCCAAGATTGCTCAGTTAGAGGAGCAAGCAAAAGAGCATTAATCATGCGGAGAAAAAATGCATGATTTAAAGACAGAGCATCTTCAATGTTCTGGTAAGATTATCAATCTTGAGAATGATGTCAAGGGTCTCCAAGTCTTAAAGGAAAAACTCGAATCACAAAATTCCCTGGTTACCAAACTTCAGAATATGCGCGACACTCTCCAGACTGAAGTGAATCTTGCCAGGAAGCAAGCACAAGAACGAGAAGAACAGCATGTTGAGAACTTGAATATGAGCGGCTTTGTTGCCATTCAGCTATATCTGGCCAAGTTTTGTCCAGCTAACAATATAGATATTCCTAAGAATATGCTCCTGATGCTCTTCCTCCGGGTATGTCGGTAGATACTCATCCTGCCGCCGATAATGAAGGAGACGCTGAAGCGGACGAAGATGAAGGGAGCGAGTCTGAACTGAAGAAGAATAGAGTGAGGATGATGGAGATGACAACGACAATCCTAATGACGATGACAGTATTCTAGCCGTGCCTCTGCAAATTGTCAAAGGAAAAGGTGTTGCTACCGCTGACAACAAGGAGATAAACGATAGCACGTTTGCCGCCGATATGAAAAATGGCTGTGGACAATTCCAAGAAGCCTCCTGAATTCCAGCTTCTCAAAGATGGATCTTCATCAAGCCAACCCATTTAGTCTTTATCTATATCAAGTTAAAATTCAAGCTTTCTTATTTTCATTAGTAGATGTTACTTTTTGTTCAGCGCATTTCCCTGTATAATATTTACTTAGTATCAATGGACTTTTCCCTGCCTTTATATATTTTTAAGGTGCCTTCTTGTTTTGTTATTTGGGCGACTATGAGGCTTATTTATTTTTTTCAAAATTCAACCCGCTTGGCCCATATGATTAGCTAATGGTTATCCCACTGGGTCCGAATTCCCAACCACTCGTTATACATTGTTACTTGTGCCCGTCGGCGATCTATTATAAGTCGTTGGTTAACCAAGAGCCGTCCCTTTGGGGAGTTCTCTTGGAGTTTTATATTTTTTGTGCCATCACTTACAAACCAATCAAGTAACACGAGTGGGATTATAGTTCCAATGGCCAGATTTATTGTTACCCATAGCTTTGTATCACTGGAATCCAAGTTAGGTCTAGCAACTATCATTGCCTCAGCGAGTTATTCTTTACTTTGAACGGCTTCTTAGCCTTGGAGATATTTGGCATTATTGCCTCAGCGTATGTCTTGTTAGCCTTAGAGATATTTGGCATTTTTGCCTCAGTAGATGGCTTTTTAGCCTTGAAGATTTTTGGCAATTTTGCCTTGGTAGATGGCTTTTTAGCCTTGAAGATTTTTGGCAATTTTGCCTCAGAAGATGGCTTTGTAGCCTTTAGTGCAGATCGCCGTACTTAAAAAATTAAGGACACAGTGATTTGTTAATGGGGTTCGGCGAATGATAACAAACCTACGTCCCCGGATCTTATTTACCGCTGATTACAAAGGCTAATAAGATTTCTTGGGTATTATGCCCGCCCAAGACTTCGGATTTTACATATAACTTCAAGGATAAAATCTCTTGATAAACTTGGCATTCTAAGGAAGCTCCAGTTCTTTGTCATGCTCATCTATCAACACATAGGCTCCGCTTCCAGCTGCACGCTTTACAATGTAAGGACCTTCCCATGTTGGCTCCAGCTTCTTGCAACCTTTATTCTTCTGATACGACGGTATCTCACGCAACACAAGGTCGCCGGGTTGATATTCTTTGGGAATGAAGCGCTTGTTGTATTCCCTGGCCAGACGCCGATGATAATTCTCCATATGAGTGAGGGCAATTAGCCGTTGTTCTTCTAAATCCTCCAGTTTTGCCAAGATCAAATCTGTGTTCAAGTTCTTTTCCCAAGCTTCATGTTTTGTTGTTGGCAATATAACTTCTGATGGAAGCACCGCCTTTGCACCAAAGGTGAGTAGAAAGGGAGACGCTCTAGTTGCCTCTCTGACTGTTCTCTTGTAGGATCACAAGACATTGTGTAAGTGTTCACACCAAGCTTTCTTATGTCCTTTCACTCTCTTCTTCAGCCCCATTCCAATAGTCTTATTTGTGGCTTCCACCTGTCCATTACTCTGTGGGTATATTGGAGTCGACTTTCCCAGTTTTACGCCGTATGTAGCCAATAGATTCTCAATGTTCTCGCCCACTAATTCCTTTCCATTATCAGTACAGATTTCTGCCGGGACGCCGAACCGACATAATATATTCTCCCAAATAAATACGAATACCTCCTTTCCTGTTCTTTGCCTTAAAGCCTTGGCTTCACACCATTTGGTGAAGTAATCAGTGGCCACAAAAATGTATTTCCTTTGTCCTGATCCTGGGGTCAATGGTCCAATAATGTCAACCCCCCATTTTGCAAAAGGCCAAGGGCTTAAAACTGAGTTTAGTGACATCGACGGGGCTTTTATGCTTCTTTCATAAAGCTGACACTGCTTACATCGCCGAGCATATTCTGCAGCATCGCCGTTCATCCAAGGCCAGTAGTACCCTTGCATTCTCACCTTTAGGGCCAATACCCTCTGACCACTATGATTTCCGCAATCTCCCTCATGAATTTCTTTTAACAGCTTCTTTCCTTCTTCCTTGATACACACCTCAACAATGGTCCAGAGAATGATCTTCGATATAATATCCCGTCTCTTAGTTCATAGTTCTCCGATCTGCTGATTATTTTGTGTGCTAGAACTTTATTTCCAGGGATTGTAAGATGATCCAGGTAATATCTGATGGGAGTCCGCCAATCTGTTTCGTCTGACTCTTCAGCGTCTACTGCTAAAACTTCTTTTTGTCCTCTTTCTTCCACTTATGGCATCTTTACTCGCTCAATTGCAATGGAGGTCACTTCAGGGTCCGCCATCATAGAAGAGATGAATGATAGAGCGTCTGCGTGCCTGTTGTCTTTCCTGCATATATGCCTAAACTCGGTACCGTTGATCTTCTGGGCGTACTCTCTAGCTAATTTGAGGTATTTTTGCAGCGAGTTGTTATGTGCTTCATATCTCCCCAGGATTTTCCGGATCACCAACTGAGAATCACTAGTTAAGCGGATGTTGCTGATGTCCATCTCAATGATAAGTCTCATAGAATGAATCACTGCCTCATACTCTGCCTCATTGTTGGTAGCTGGGAACTCCAATCTCAGCGGATGAACTATCCTTGATCCTTTTGGCGAGATGAAAACTATGCCTATTCCTTTTCCTTCTCTGTTAGATGATCCATCTACATACACTTCCCACTGACTCGAGTCTCTTTTCAGTAGCTCTGGTACCCCTTCATCTGGATCATCCTCCATGAATGGAATATCTCCAATATCCTCTTCTTCTTGTTCAATTGGAAAGTCTGCAAGAAAGTCGGTGATGACTTGAGATCGATGCGCTGTTCTGATTTCATATTTGACGCCGAACGGTTCTATATGAGCTTTCCATTTAGCGATCCGCCCTGCTCTTTGTGAGCTATGTAGGATAGACTCAATAGGAGTTTTAGTTAACACCGTGATAGGATGAGCATGAAAGTAAGGACGAAGTCGCTTAGCGGCAAAAACTAGGGCCAAAATCAGTTGTTCTATTTTAGTGAAATTTTTCTCAGCAGGTTGTAAAGTTCGACTAATGTAGTAGATCGGCGTTTCTCCGCCCTTTGTCCGCACAAGTACTGCACTAACCGCTGATGAAGTGGCTGCCAAGTAAACCCTTAATTCCTCCCCATGTTCCGGCGGCTGAATAGCTAAATATCTTTTGATTCCTTGAAAAGCGGTTTCGTGATCATCCGTCCAATTAAATTTCTCCCCTTTCTTCAGCATTTGGAAAAATAACTTGCACTTATCGAAAAATCGTGAGATGAACCTATTAAGAGACGCTAATATCCCATTGAGACGCATGACATCTTTCAGGGTTACCGGCAATGGCATGTCCCTAATAGCTTGAATTTTGGCTTGATCTGCCTCTACACCATTTTTTGTAACAACATACCCCAAGAACTCATGGTCATGTGGGACAAGAAACTAGTTGCTTTAGATCGTGTTCTTGTCTACATGACCATGAGTTATGTTGGTATTTGTTCCCACGAATACTAAGTTTACAAGAATGCATGAGATAGATTCGATACCATTTGTCCATTGCAATGGTTTGCTTGCAAATCACTTGTTGGATATGGGTGAATCTAAAGGAGTACTCTTGAGCAAGAGTCCAGTGGATTATAGCTGAGGGCGTATAACACGTCTAAGTACTGGTACAGCCCAGAACTTCCAGCGGATCCAAGTTAAACCCTAATCTGGAAAACGACGGTTCCCGAACCGTATGGTGAACTGAGACTCGGAATTTCTCCTGAGTTCCAAAGTATCAATTTGTACACGTACTAGTACGTGAACCTCAGATTCGATGCATTTGGTCATGATTCAGATGGACGGTTTGCGAACCGCCCAAGGTTAATATTCTCTGGGATTTTCACACGCGTTAAACTCTGAACTCCTTTATCTCTTAGTTGGACTTGGTTATCACGAAATATCTTCTGTGGTCCATCTAACGGTTCTCAATGTGTCAATAAGATAAAGATTATCTCTGGTCTGTTGGATATCTATTTTGAAGTGTTTATAAGCTAATAAAACACTTGGCAGATAAATGTTAAAAGATTTCCAATTGAGATAAATCTCTATTTACTTGGTTTAGGGTTTCCTAAACTTGTGGGACAAGAAACTAGTTGCTTTATTCCTAAGCAACCTATCTTATTGAGTGCTATAAATAGAGGTGTCTAAGGACGAAAACCGCAAGCTTCAAGCATACGTGAAGATTCCTTTTGGAAGTGATCGTAAACTCTTTTCACTTCGGTGAATGCTTGTTGCGGTATAGTCATCCTCTATTAGGTAGCAGTTCCCCTTGGGAATTACCTAACGACTATAAAGACTTCTCTTGAGAGTTGGGAAGCACATGTAGGAGATTGAGACCTTAGTAGTTAAAATCGGAGTAACCTGTAACTTGATCACGTTCTTGTCTATTCTACGGTCCTTCTCTTCTGATATAAGGCCATTCAAGAACTGATACGTTACGTACGATGTTTGAAATGAAGCAACGCACGGCTGCACTCGGTTTTGTAAGACCTAGTTAGCTCCAGTTGTATAAGTTCCTTAAGTGATTCTTCATTTACAACTGAGGTAGAGACAAGTTGGGCATAGTTTACTCGGTTTACTTGTCAGCCCCCGCTTGTAAGTAGATTTCTGTATGACCTGGAGAAATCCGAAGAAAGCCACTTTGTGTATGTCAAACTGATAGAGGACAGTTCAAACATACAATTGATAATTGAGGTTGCAAAGCCGAAATTGTTGACACAAGCCTTTAACAGCGGTTAAAGCAACTCCTAGGCCTGTAAAGGACGTCAGCTAAGGGAATCAAGTGCGTGACGATCTGTGGGGGATCTAGAGACGTAAGGAGTGCGACATTAGCCAATTCGCTTGTAGGGCTTGAGTTGGTCTCTGCTACATCACAGACTGAAGTCTTATAGTAGGCTAGTGTTTGTAGACAGTTTGTACTGTGCGGTGTTCAATCTGGACAAGGTCCCGAGGTTTTTCTACAGGTTGTAGTTTCCTCGTTAAAAAAATCTCTGGTGTCTTGTGTGCTTTACTTTCCGCATTATATTCTCTGATTATATAATTAAAGCAGAAGTACGTTATTAATAAACCTGATCGTTGTCCCCAATCCATCTATTGGATTTACCAAGACCCTGTCTTGTGTCGGACTGATCCTTTGAGATCCAAACTCATGTTAACAAATCTAGATATTGATTTTTGAGATCGTCCAGATCTGACCATAAGTCTCACGAGCCCAAACGAAAAGTTGGTTATATTTCGGTACCCCTGCTTTTTCAGTAAAGTCGAGTATTTGTGGAAAATTCGAGATGATCTCCAAACTGATTTGAGCAAGGCCCAGAAAGATCTTAGAGATCTAGAAGTCAAGCACAAAAATGACTTGCTTGAGCTTGATTTTGTCGTTGTTCAAGATTATGTTAATGAAGAATATCCCAAGCTTGGTCTCAAGATTCCCGCGAAGTATGCCCTTACTGCCAATCCTATCGCTGGAAAAGAAATTGTGGATTGTGAGAACGAAGGGGAAGGTGACGATGATGGCGAGGGCTCAAGATCTGGTAAAGAAAAAGGGGAAGAGGAA
>JAJJMA010345386.1:0-10524 GCA_023529015.1 Papaver nudicaule
TTGGGAATCGAATCTTTTGATGCAAAGTAGATGCAACTCCCATGATGTTATGTAGCCAGGGTCTACCGACAATGGCATTGTAAGGGGATTCGATGTCCACTACGCAGAATAAAGTTGGGTGTTTCTCGCTACCTGCCTGAACTGCGATTGTTAATCATGGTCAATCTCGTCTTTTTTTTGTTATAGCTTATGAAATGGCTTCACGTCATAGTGATACTGATTCGATCAATAATCATGGTCAATCAAGTAACAGTCAATTGGAATCCTCTTCTGATGTTGATATGTTAGAAAACGATACTCCCACCATCAAAGACAAATTCAATCATTTTGCATCGATAAGTGATCATATTCCTCTTCCGCATGATCACAATTTCAATTTCATGATCACGGTTCCGCCTCCGAATTAAGCACATCCTATTACTCCTTCGTCTGTTATCCGATTCTGTATAGCGAGAGGTTATTATCGTCCATCGATTATTGAGTTCAAATCTCATCAAGGGCCAAAAATGCATATGGTGATTGGGTAGGTCTTCTTCTGCGAGATAAAGATATATATCAAGTTTTATGGAAAGCTGGAGTTGTTCGAGCTATACGGGCTTCTAGCTCACTGAATATAAAGAAGGATCTATCTGGTTTAACCGCCTGTGAGTGTAGAAAGTGCCTTCTACAAATAAAGGCATCCTAAAGGTGAAGCTGCGTAAGAAGACAATCTCTGAGAAGTACAGAATCATCAAGGAAGACCACGGAGAAGTATCGTTATGAGAAGTTAGTGTATAGGACCGCCGAGGCTACACTAGCGAAGAATTGAAGGGCGGACTATGATCAGCGAGATTGAACACGTCATCGGCAAAGGACTGTATAGTAGTTGGGTATTTATGAGAATATCAGAATGGTCAGGTTGTCAGAGTTGACTCGTTGACTCAGTGGGATCCGCATCAGCAATCCTTATCCAGAAGAAGACTAGTTCGCTGAAGTCATAAGAACTCGCCGATATGCTTACCGGCGAGAGAGGACAAACAATTATCGTGTATCCGTTATGGGGCACAAGAGTAAAGGAAGTATATCTTAGCCTTCCCTAGGAGATGAAACACCATAGAATAACTCTAGCATAGGATTCCCAATAAGCGTATTCATGTAACTTCGCCGATGTGACTCTCACATAAAAGGGAAACAACCCTAAAGTGAGGGGAGAGGCCTCTACTACCTTTCTCTCTCTACTCTATCTTCTTCTCCACTAACCTCTCCTACTCAAGAACACCTCAAGAACACCTCAAGAACACCAAGAAAACCTATGTATAATTGTCAAGTATCACTACTAATAAATTCGTGATGTAGGATGCTAGATAAGCTCCGAACACGTTAAAAATGTCTCTCGTGTGATTTACTTTCATATTCATTTATGTGTGTGTGAACTAGATCTAGGAATTTGGTAAATCTATGGGTGTAATTGCATGATGTATTTTATGCAATTACATTTTGGCGCTAGAAAAGGTTTGAATCATGTCCTAGAAGCTCAAAAATGAAGAAATCAACAATCCCAACAAACAAATCTGGTGAGGTCAGTAGATCCAGTAACATTCAGCAGCGTCGGGGGTATTTTCGGCAACAACAGCAGAATTTCAGACAGTTAAAGTTCACCTGAGTATAGATCCAGGGAAAAAGAATGGCTGTGACGGGAAGATTGTGAGCAAAAGCGTCAGCGACAATGAAATCGGCAAATAAATTTTTGGATCACATACATCTTCCTCTTATCTCCCTTAACTCATTTTACATATCCAGATCTATAATTTTTGATTTTTTCTTGAAAAGCAAGAGCTTGTTCCTGAGTAAAGTTTTGATCTTTATTTCATGTCATAGAGTCAAAACGATTTTTGATGATAGATTTGCAATCAGTAGGCTTTAATCTTCAAACCCATTTAAACCTTTTCGGTTCTAAAAAAAAAAAAAATATATATATATATATATATATATATATTTGTTATTGTGTAAATGTTCCCGTACATAGATACATAGATTTTGTGGATATTCCTATTTGATTTGTTTTGGGAGTTCTTGCTTATATCTCAGTATTCTTTTCTTCTTGATTACTCACCGATTAAGTTTGTTACTTGCAGCGACGTGTGAAGGGAATTGTTTCATGAATAAACTTGATGATACTCCTAATGGCGAAAACGAAATCATGAGGAATACACCAACTAGCCTCGCCGACACCATCATAACACTTCACTTGTTAAGGGGATTCACTTGTTACGCAATTAGTAAATCGATGAATGGCAGAGAAGACCCAGCAGCAGGAAGTTTCTCACCCTTTCCTTACGATATGTGGTGCCTACAAAGTGTTTGTGAAAATCAATAGCGGATTGAAATCCATTGCTTGCCCGCCGATACCTAATGGGAGGAGCAGTCTCGATTATATGAACTAAAGTCTGTCTCGCCGAACAGCAAAATATGAACTGGGCGTCGCATCAAACAGTTGATGGTGGCCGAAAAATCATGGAGGAAGCAATATAAGGTCTTTTGGTTCTCTACAAGGAGGCGTCGCCGATAACAAACCATTTACAGTGAATAATTGGTGGGGGTCAGTGACCTTTCATCGTCAACATGTTTGATCAAAATAATTGATCCGCCTTACTTAGTCCTCTGAGCTCCAAACTCGGCGACAAACATCTCCAACACAGTTACCTCGGTCTTTCCAATTTGTTTCGCCGGATGAATAGCACAAGTCCAGGGGAAATTGAAGCCCGAGTCTCGTCGCAGCAAAATGTTTGGTCGTGTTCTACTTCACTGGCCTAATGTAGATGTTCCTAGTAATTTGTTCAGCGATGAACCGCTGATAATAGCCAACAAGTCACCTCGCTGCCAGTTCAAATTTGAGCAACCACTTTGTTAGAATCAGCTTTGTCGACATTTGCTGTTACATTGCCTTTTCCGTCATTTGATGATTGTCGCCATAGAGAAAATGAATCATTAAACTTCAGCGATGAGAGGATAAAGCAGCATACTTTGGTAATGGGATATATGGGCAATTTAAGAACAATGAAGAAAATTCACGGTAACAAGGCATCAGAGTTCATTTCGCTGAGTAGTAAAGTTGGCATTGTCAGTTCAGCAAGCAACTGGTAGTGGTTAGAAAGACAAGGAGGATGCATTTGGTGATTGATTTATAGTGTCTGATATCTCGGAAAGCAGGGAGTTGAAGTTGGAGCCTCGCCGTAACAATCTCAGAATGGTAGACTTGGCCAGCATCAGTGACTTCAGAGGGAATTACTCCACCAATTCATCTCGGGAATATCGACGATAAATAGCTAGTATATCGGCGATAGACAAAAGGGAAGCATTCTTACCCACTTATATTTTATTTTGTTGCTTGTCAAAAAAAAATAAAAATGGTGGTACCCTTTATTATTAGCTAATTACCAAATGCATTGATTGCTTGCAGCGACAATCAGAAGGAATTTCCTCTTGTACTCGTATCGGCGATGCAATGATCAAAGCTAAAATTTCAAACAACCAGCTATCTCGCCAATTACTGATTCTTAACGCTGAAAAGGGGAAGAATCCTATACTCTGCATCTTTAAACTTTACTTACAGTTTTCGAAAGTTCTCAAGTATCCAATTTAGTAACTTCATCTAGCCAGAGCTTCTTTAAACTAATATATGCTTGAAACCTCCATGTCATATCCCATTTCAAAGGTTATTTGACAATTAGCATAATAGTCAAACTCGCCTCTACATACAGGGCTTTAATAATAGAGTTGGCAATTACATACTAAGTCCTTTTGGGACGTCTGCCCCTTGTATAGTTAGAAACTTTAGCTGAACTTTGTGTTGCGTATCCATATAAGTTTTCATTTTATGCTGTAGAACCTAAAATTGTTTTGAGGCATATCAACGACAAGAGGTATTAGTTGGCATTAGACGAAGGGCGGAAATTGTTATAAGATTACACAGGACAGAGTACTTTACTTGATCATATTGTATATGAAGTATATTATCATGATAGGCAGTGGAGACTAGAAGCTTATTTTCTTTGATAAAATATGACTGCGAAATAGAAAGAAATGAATTTACTTATATCGCTGATTTGTTGGATGTTTACCATGACCTTTTGTCGCAAATAACCGCCAATGTGCATTGGATTGCAGTTTAAAAAAAGCATGTTAACTGGCATGAGGCCTTCATCAACAATTATAACTTTGGAGGAAACTGAAATCACGCTACAGTGAGAAACTCACTTTGTCGGATCAGCCACACCAACACCGGCAAGATTGAAGCAGATTACCTCGTCACCAATCTATCTCACTCAACCATCAGTCAATTTGTAGTTAGCAATGTTTCTGCAGCTATTAACTCGCAGTAGAAAAGGGGCAAAGCCCAATCATCTTAAAGCAGAATACCAATTTCTCATTTTGTGTCTTTTATTGCAAGGTGCAGGTGCATAAGACTACTCGCCATGCTGAGCCCAAGGGAGCTTTAAATTTGCTTTGATAGAACGGGTCAGGAGTGTTGTGGCAAATCATTTCTTCTATCCTAAGATAACCAGCTAGGCAAAGTCGCTCAATCCGTCTTCGCTAAGCTATGAATGCAAGCACATCAAAGAAAGGGTACCCGCCTGGCCATATGGAGAAGCTCGCAAGGGATAACAACAATTGGTGAACTTCATCTACAAATGCAGCAGTCGCTCTTGTCATCATTGCAGCAAGATAAACATTTCTTACCCTTGAAATTTCATTTAGCATAACTGGAAGCAATATTTAGATAATAGAAAAACTGATGCCTTCAGTCATATTATTGATTACTTAAGCTTAGTAGATTATTATATCGTGTTTCAACCAAAGGGAACTCGGTGAAAGTGTTTATCACATGATAGTGGAATAGAAATAATACATGTCATGCTAAAATACAGTTCCATAGCTTACCAAACATAAATTGAAAGTGAGCTAGGTTATCTTTTAAGTCATAGTCCGCCCTAAATACCTTAGTCCAGTAGATTCTCATGCGGTATAAATACAAATCATGTTAGTTATGTCATGCTCGAATATGCGCTTAAGTCCACGGTAAATATATTGGGGCAAGCGGCTACATAGTCTCGCACTTCTAAAATGGCATCCTGCTGCTAAGTTTAAGATGCGTCATCTTTTGAAATTTGCTGAAATCAAATCAAGAGACTGTAACAATGATTATACTCAGAAATCCTCCTCGCTCAACCCAAGAGCATAGCTGGGGAAGATTTTCAATTAAGTTTGAATTTCATAGATTATTTGAATACTATGTGATCGTCGCTAACCCATGGGGCAAAAATTGCCACTCCACTACATTCGCGATATATTTTTCTTTCAACAACAGATAAGAAAGTCAACCGTTCGCTTACACGATAAAAGCACGTAAACAAAAAAGCCAATGAGCTTCGCCGATTACATGAGCTAATTGCTCCTGACCAAAAAGGTCAAATCTTAAGGCCAAGTGCCATTTACAAAGGCAATAAAAGCCACACAAAAAACCTGATCAGGTACCAAGGCCAAGTGTCATCTTCAAAGGCATAATGCCCAAATCAACAAAATAAACTAAAGCTAAGACCTCTTACACAGAAGGCATGAAAGCTAGCTTGCTTCATTGAATGAACAACCTCATTGTAATGGTAAGTCCACCTGGATTAGCTGTAAGGCCTGTTGTGTTACTTGTTGGTCTGTAAGTGTTTGGCGCATAAGACCCTTTGTTGTAGCATCACATCGGCGGTGCCGCTGGTGTGCTAATTCGTCTACGCCATAGCATCACCTCTGGCGGACGCTATAGTGTATTAAAGCCTATGGGGCAACCCAAACAACTTATATTAGATCGCCGACGGTCACAAGTAATGGTTACGGCTGGGGTGTTAATCTACGCTCTGCATGAAATTTGGTTGTACAAGCACAGGACTTCACTCAATGACAAGTTAAGTCTTTGAAGATAAATATGGAGGCCAAGGTGCTCTGTAGTAACAGAGCATTAAGCTTTTCATTGCTCGAACTCACAAAGAAGATAACACCAAAGGCACAAAGCAGCCTAAAACGCTGAAGACATGAAGAATAACAAGCAAGAAGAGCAAGATTGAAAACCCTCGAGGTATCCAAGGAATAAGAGATGGCATTGGTGGAAAAATGCGAACACAAGAAAGCATCTTCAACCTACAAGTTCCCTTGGCTTGTGTCGGCGATAAGAGGAGCAAGGCAGGGAAAATTGTTTTCATTAAAAATGACTCCGTTTCGCCAATCTATCTTCGCCAATCTATCTTCGTCGATCTATCTTTGCCAATCTCAGTAGTCGTCAATCTCAATAAAAGAGCACAATTTTTGTCACTCGCCGACAACAGAAAGTCTTTCACCAACGAATCTTTGCTCATCAATCTTCACAAGAGCATTGGGAAACAGTATGGGGTAGTATACACTCAGCGGAAATTGGCAATCTTGCCAAGAAGGGAAGATAGTATGTTATTGCCATAGGTGCTGGATGGAATCCAATTAGAGATTCAGGGGATGCCGTGATATTAAAGACAGGGAAGAAAAGAAACAGCTATCGGATGTCGATATGTTGATTTTAAGGGGACCGGAATCTCATAACAGCAACAAACAGTGAAAAAGGATTTTTCAAAGGCAACTACTTCTAGCTCAGTTAACTCGATTACACCCAATATACCAGGCTTTGAATCACGCGCAACATAAAGGATCTGCAAGGTTAGGCGACACTGGGCAACTCAGTAACAAAGTATGGTCGTTAAAGCATCATCAAGTTTCACGCATTAAGAATGTGGTATTCAATCAGAATCTCTTGTGTATTCATATCGGTGACCTTGGAGCAATACAAGGGCGTTATCCCGGGGATTCCTCAACATTGCAACGACAAAACATGTCATTTTATCAAGCAGTTGATGGTAGTTGAACCATGGAGAAATCAATATGAAGCCTCTCGGTTACCACTAAAATTCCAGACCATGTCCTTCAAGTATTTATCTCGGAGAAGTAAAATTCTTCGACGACAAAGATCCACTGTCCTCAACCATTTGTAGGGCACAATGTAGAAAGCATTGTAAAGACTTCACGCCGATAAGACAAGGATTGTATTGTCTCAATGGCGCGCATAAGTGCTAGTCGGAAGATTCTACTTATCATGGCTACATATTGAAGCCACCAATCAGCAAGCAAAGGACTTGTGCTCGCCGAAGCAATCGAAGGAAAATTGTCGCAATCGCCTTCCACCGAGAGAGTAGAAAATATTCTCCATATCTCGCCAAAATGGATATTCCATTTACAGAATCAATGTACAATACATTATCACTCGCCAAGGCTGCATACGGATCTCGTCAAAGATCGTCACCAATATTTACATAGTATGACAGCCCACTCAGAGGCATCAGCATAGTCTTACAACGACGGCCCACTCAGGGGCACCATCATAAAGTCTTACAATAATTCAATATCGGCGTATTATGACTTTGAAACTTCATTATGGATCTAAAACCATCGCATATGATTATTGCATTTGCATTACCCCGCCATGACTTTAACTATACACCGTGAAAAACTAACTTGGGTTTCAAGTCATTGGAATAGATTATACCTATAGGAACTTTAAAAGCATCTACAGAGGTATTAAAGCGAGGTCATATCATCCACTTTCAAGAAGGCAAGAAGCTGATTACAACGATATTCGCCGAGGAGCTCAGCTTGGTACATTCACATAGCGCCGACCTACACAGGACTCAGATGTCTACTATAAATCAGCTAAGTCATCCCCCCTCTTATTTCTAAAATAATTGGCATATTATCACACTGACTGTAGGGGGTAAAAACCCCTCGGACCACGTGTCTCGCATCCAGGAAGTAAAACTACACCGAAGGAATTATGCAGCGATGATTCGGACTGATGAAGGAAGGGAAGTTGCACTTGAGCGAAGTAAAGACTCGGAGTGGAAAAGATTCGGACCACTTCAAAGGACCGAAGCAAAGGATTCAGCCTCGGAGTGTAAACCGCCTTACTCGACAGAAACTGACACCACCACGATTGAGTCCTATGTCTTTATTAGCTGTAAACCACCCAAGCTCGGCCTATATAAGGCGAGCTTGGAAAACGTTGTAGGGGTTGGATTCTTGTTTGGTTGAGCCTAAGTAGCAAGAGAGAGATTAGGTTTGTAATCTCCTCTGGTTCCTTAGGGTTTAATTCTTGTGATCTCAGCATTAGCAATACACAGAAAGTCATCTTTATTTAATCCTTTTTGCTTTACTTAGCTTTGAATTATTGTTCATAGCATCCTCGATGCTGTTCTATCTGTCTTCGGACTGCAAACCACAAATAAATACTGTATGTGCGAGTAGATCTGATGGATTTGGTACCCAAAGTACCTATGCAGATTTTCTACTCGTACAGTTTGGCGCTAGAAACAGGGATGATTAAAACAACTTAGGGTTTGCCTGTGAATTTTCGGATTTTCAAATTTTTTGTTTTATCGTCTTTATAATTTCCTTCAGAGATTCTTTCAAAAGTTTGTTTTCATGAAAATAGCTCCTGTTTCTTAAGCATCTAAATGACCTTAAAGGCTTTAGTATGTTTAAAAACCTTTTTGAGCATAGCATCAGATGGCAAAGTCATCCATCAAAGAGTTCTTGTAACCTCGGTATGATAAAATAGATCTCCGAGAGACTTTAAAACTCCTGCAGTAAAAATCCATTTTAAGGTTTCCAATATTCATGTTATTTATTAAAATCCATTTTTAGGGTTTTTTAAACTTCATAATATACATCAAAATCCATTTTAGGGTTTTAAAGTTTCATAATGAACATCAAATTCATTTTTAGGGATTTCATATTTTATGATATACACCAAAATCCGCTTTGGAGTCTTCAAATTTCATCATATATACGTTAAAATCCATTTTAGGGTTTTTTAAAAAACTTCATAATATGAGTCAAAGTCCATTTTTAGGGTTTTCAAATTTCTCGATATAATTGGAAATAAAACTTCATAAAAGGAACAAGATGAAAAGGCATGATTTAGGCTACAAGACAAAATAAACAGTTAAAGTAATATCTAAAAAGGGCAAATAGGACACTCAGTTTCGTCTGAAAAGTTAGTTGTCGAGTAGATTTATATGGCCGACAAAGTACACTGCGCTAGCCGCCTTGGACCTCACGGGTTTTTTGTTTCATGACAGGTCATCGATAAAATGGCTTCCCATTCGGAACACGCACCGAAGCAGCGAGTAGGTTCCTCGAAGCACGGTACCGGATCTTCCAGACAGCACAACACCAGATTTTCAACCAGTAAAGGATTATCTCCCGAGGTAGCGGCTAGCACAGTCCAGCACCGAGAACGCATAAACGAAGAAGAAGTGTTGATAGAGGATTTAGGTCCCGAGGGACAAGGATCTCCAGAGGCCGAAGAGCCACGCCAACAGCACATACAAGAAGAAAACGGAGAAAACGAGGAGGATGAGGATGAAGAATCTGATCCCGAAAATGAAATGCCCGAACAACAGCCTACCGAAGAAAATACAGTCAGAGCTGAACAATTTAGAAAGTTAATCTTGAAAAACAGAAAAATAAGAAAGCTAAAGAAACAGCTAGCCGAAGCAAACAAAAAGGCAGCGGAAAAATCGGCATCCAACTACAAGAGAGACAGCGAAGGGAACTCTCGTCCAAATAACGCATCTCGACCGAAGGAACCTTCCGAATCTAAAACAGGCACAAAGGTCAAGGGAACTAGTAAAGGTCACGGAATCACGGTGTCTAGCAAAAAGAACACGCCTCCAGAGTACACAAAGGTAGGAATGTACGCCTTCAGCGAAGGAAATCAAACGAAGAGAGATGCCGAGGCAAGAGCCCTGCAGCAAGTAATGATGGATCAAATCAAAGCGCTCCGAGCTGAAATTTTCGACAACCAAATCCAATCGAGCGATAGGATCAAACTAAACCAAGCCATGAACGATGTCAATCGGTCACCACTAAGCCCAGCAATTCTTTCATTACCAATTCCAGTAAAATGCACAATGCCCACCTTCACCTCCATCTTCGACGGATCGGGAGACCCTACCGTACATGTCAAAATGTACCTCCGAGTTTTTCTGGCTTACGCCGATAGAGACGAGGTGCTATGCAAATATTTTCCGTCCAGCTTAAAAGGAGAGGCACTCGCCTGGTACGACAATCTCGCAGCTGGTTCGATTTCTTCCTTCGAGGAGCTCTCCAAAGTTTTTGTACTTCATTTTCTCTACAACAACTCATCAAGGCCGGGGGTAGAAAAACTATTTAGCATCCGAGAACGCCCAGGGGAATCAACCAAAAGCCTAACAAGCAGGTGGACCGAACAGTGTGTCGAGGTTGGGAATGGAGCCACTGAAAAGGATAAAGTGCGAGCTTTTCTTAACGCTCTAGACAAAAACAACCCTCTCTATGACAAACTCTTTTCGAAGAACCTGGAGACGCTGAAGGACCTTCGCAAGTATCAGAAGGAACGAATCACTCTCGAAGAGATAAAAGAACAAGCTGCACTAG
>JAJJMA010345394.1:11150-23540 GCA_023529015.1 Papaver nudicaule
CTCTAACAAGGCCCAGTATTGCCTGTATTCCCTGATTCACTGGACTCAAACAAGGCCCAGTATCGTTTGTTGTATACGGCGGGCGGGCTCAACCTCACCATTTTTGCTGATTTTCGTTAAAAGGAGAGCAAAAAAACAGATTTAAGGAGTGCAAAAATCGGGTTGACTCATTAACTAGGTCGATTTTTATACTGGCTGCTGAAACATGCAAACTAGGTATCAATGCGGATAGGCTGCCGATTTTTAGGTATCTGTGCTTCATAGATTATAACACCCACCTTATTCAAAAAAAAATATAGCGGGCGTCAGATTCCTTGGCTCTCAAGGGTTGCCAAATCCATAAAAACTAAGCTATCCACGGGGCGCAAAATTTAATAACTCTATTATAGCCGCCGAGCTGGAGCTGCTAAGCACAGGCCACCAGTTTAGCGGGGGATAAATATAGGAGACAAGCCCAGCAACTGTTGTGGAATAGAAAAAGAAAAAGGAAACAGTGGAGTAAATCTATGAAGGAATAAATAAATATACCAAACTTTAGGTTTGCTCATGGGATGGCAGTCATGGGTTAACTGAATGCCTCAGCATCTAATTATAATCAGTAGTGCTAGATTAAAACAAAGAACCTTTTCTAGATAAAGAAAACTGCAATGATATGTAGCAAAAATACATCAATCGTTGATGAAAAATAGAGTCTAGATGCTCAAGGAAAGAAAATGAATGATGCTGCTAACTTAACGCATAACTGGATGATAGATAGTGTTTAGATCAAAAAGAACTGGGTGATAGCTTCACTGAAACACTATTCATTGAATAGATTGCTGCGAATAATGAGAAACCAAGAGCAGTAGTTGATGAGGACATGTAATGCTCTTGCAGACCCACCTGCGCAATGAAGAAGGACTGCACCTGACATTGGCAATACATTTAACGCACGCACAGATGCTGCATGTAACTGGCCAAGTACATAAAATTAAGTGTGAAATGCAATGGAGTGAGTCATAAGTGATAATCAAACTAATCAAAAGTTGAGGATACCTGAGTTGAATGCATGGTGTCTAGAATCTCGTACGTTATAGTGGTGTCGGCAACAGAGGTAACACAAATGCCTTGATGGATCGAGGACTAATCTTTTGATTACTGGAAACCATATCCATTCCAACTCTTTTAGTCTTGATATTGTGGGTACACACATTAAATGATCCACCATGGACTACCGAGGTCACAACACTCTGACTCATAGAATCAAAAGCCAAAGGCCGCACAATACTATAACTCGAAACATAGTGCATTGGGTAAGAGCTGTGGTGAACCCATCCGTTACTGCTTGTATTATCATCTTGCAGTACCCAAATATTTGTCTTCCGGCCGACGCCTTTATCACAGTGTATACAAGCGATAGACCCCTCGAACACTGCAAGACAATTATCACCTCTTTGTTGAACTTTTTCTGGCAACGCAATCACCTTACATTGATAGTTGCAACTGTCGACGTCCTCCTCAAACTTATTGTTTCCTATGTCAAGAGCTACAATTCTGTTATTACCTTGTCCTTCACTCCAATACAAGACTCCGTCACGCTGAATTACACGACATCTTTGTAAGCATTTCGGCATAGTAACATCTTGACCACCACCACACGAGACTTGATAAGTTATCCACTTATCCGAATCCGAAGAGTACAATTCAATCTTAAAATTTGTTTTCCCTGTGCTAAATTGAGGGATACGAATCACTTTGTAACCGATCATACTCGACGTTGTACAAATCAAACCCAACAAGACTATCACTTTACGAGTGGGTGCACTAAACGAAACTGATGTCTTCAGAAGAGGATTGCATACATGGTATTTGGTATGATGATGTTTTGTTGTTGAGCATAGAAGTAAACCATTGTTTGAAGCAGCCAAAATGTATAACTTCTTCTCTGGATGTGCTAATTTGGAACGCATAAAATCTAAAGAAAGCAGCCCATCAAACTTGGGTACAGCAGATTGTGCGTGAGATGATGAAAATTGGACATAATCATTTACGGAAACATTTGCATCATGAACGATCCTTGTCCATGGTTTGAAATCATTGGCATTTATCCAACTAGTTATGAAGATTGGATTTGAAAGAATTGATAGCCACTGTTTGGATACTAACCTGCATTGGAAGATTAATCTCCATGAGATGCCAAGGAAAATCTCAAAGAGAACATCATCATGTATACTTATCATCATCTTCTTTGCCATTGCTTTTGTATCTCTTTTCGCCTCTTTGTCTAATCTCTTATTTAGTTAGTTTATTAGGGTTTTGGCAGTCAGGATTTTTAGGCTTTGCTCCCTTACAAAATGAACGATCTAGGGACTATATAAGATAGGCGGCACGCCACTGCGTTCAAAGTTGCGAGTAAGTCGCCCTAATTATTCTTGTTTCATTAAGTTGGATTAACCATCTAGAGCCTCACTGGCTAGTTAGAGTGATCAGAACCCGAACATTAGAATTTTCAAGGTGAGTTAGGCCCATGGATTTCTACATGGTATCAAAGCGGGTGTTTGGATGGTGTGTGGACATTGTATTAGCCCGTTAAAAGATTTGTTGACCCGATTAGGGTATTGTTGGACCCAGTAAGGGTACCGTTTATTTGTGTTTAGTCCAGAAGGGACTTACCTGTCCCCGACTCCGTGTGAAGGGGGTGTTGAGAGTAGTCCCACATCGCCTGATATCCTGGATATGTGAAGCATATGTAAGTCTTGGACAACCTAACCTTGTAAGCCGGTTTTCAAGGTGAGTTAGGCCCATGAATTTCTACAAAACATAGGATAAGGGGCACCATGTTTTCCTTTTCACTTCTTGTAAGATTACTTTTTATAGTACATTATCATATTTAAATGTATTAAGAGTCTACTCCAGACCTTGGCCTGGAACTGGAACTGACTCCTAGCTATTAGAGTCGGTTTTAGTTCCTCACAGTTTTGTGTCTGGGTCCTAAACTAGATGAATGTTCAAAATTACGGTGGAGACCAACCTTTAAAAGTAGAATAGATGGAGAAATAGAGAAGATCTTATTGATCAATACAATATGTGTTGCATATCTCTAGCCTATATTTACAAGTATGGGTGAAATTCTAGGTATCCAGCTGGGCCGCACATCCATGGGCTATATGACCTGCAACACTCCCCTTGTGTTGTTCAAAAGTAAAACTTCAAATGTTTTGCTTCATTAAAGCATTGACAAGGAAAAATCCGGTGGAGAAAACCTTGGAAAGGAGAAAGAGTACAACATCGTGAGTTGGTAAGATTCTTTGTTAGAGTTGGTCGTTGACGTCTCTTGTAGCTTCAAATGTATCTCTCTCCTCGATGACCATATGTCTAATTCAATTGCCTCCCATTTAAACTGTGCCAACAAAAGCAAGAAGGACAAAACCTGAACTAAGGAAAAAAAGTAAAAAATTATGAAATCTTTGAACAAAGTTGGACTCACATTTGTTGCCTCGTCAAAACCTTTACAAGGAAAAACCCAGTGGGACAAACCTTGAAGAAGGAAAATGAGTACAACGTGATAAGTCCAGAAGTACGCCTATGTTGATGTTGATGTGAATAACACTACCGCTTCTTTGTGGAAGTTAATTGTTTCACTTGAAGATGCTGACTCAACAATGGTGTTCTATTTCTTTGATTCTGATATAATTTAGTAATATCAATGCAATCTTCAAGTATTCAACATTCAAGTGTTGATTCAGCTATATGGTTCTGGATCGATAATCTCAAAACGTAGTAACAAAAACCAAAATTATGTCAAGCAGGTTCACTACGCCACAGGGCCTGATTCCCAACGTTTTTTTCCCGCATCTGCAACGTCTATTAACGTTGCGCAGCGTTAAAAACGTTGCTCTAAATAGGATTTTTTTAATTAATTAAGCAACGTTATAGCAACACTGTCTTACGTTGCGCATGAAGGGTTATTATTGTCTTCTTACCAGAAAATAGATTTTCTGGATTTATATTTCATTTTATCTTTTATTCTCCTCTTATCTTGTCTTCGTTCTATCTTTCCTATTTTTTTTTTCTGTGTCTCTCTGCGTTTCCTTTTCGTCTTCTATCTTCTTCTTATTCTTCAACCAAAATCTTCCAGGAGTTTAAGCTCAACTCTCATCAATCAAAAAGTAAACCCTACCCCCATCTCAAAATTGAAACTACATCTCAGATCTAAAAGAAAAACCCATCTTTTGTAACCTAAGATCTACTAGATTTGCTTCTGAAATCAAATGATTTCGTCTCTCTCGTCTTCTTCATGGTGGTGATCTCATCTCTATCGTCTTCTTCATGGTGGTAATGGTCTTCGAAATATGTAAGTCAAATCAATTTTGTAAGTCTCTGAAAACCCTAATTTCGGAATTTTAGGTTTTGATGTATTTTTGCAGACGTTACTCAGATGCCTTCTTATTCTCCCATGTCCCTATAGTTCAGTTACAAAAGATTTTGCTTTGGACATAAAACAAGATTTCTAGTTGAGGTTCAAGAATTGTTCAATTTGCTTTAGTTTACCTTTCTAATTACATGTATTTCAAAACTGGTGCAACTGTGCGGAGCTTCTATGCAATAAGCACAATTTTTTTTTTGTAATTGCGGTTTTTATTTTCTAGATCTTTGCATTAGTTTTGTGGTTTTATACTCAAATTTCACCAATTCTTATTCCCATTTTAGTTATGAGGATTTTTGCATGGAATGTTCAGGGTGATGCCAATACTTTAAAAGGATAAGTTTAAGACATTAATAAATGCTCAGCACCCTGATCTTATCTTTCTCCCTGAAACAAAAGTTGATGATGATAGGATGGTTGTAATTGCACACTTTGTTCACTACTATAATCATATTTGTATCAATATAGTAGGACTTGCTGGTGGACTTAATTTGATGTGGAAAGATGGAATATAATGTGTGACATTATGGCTGCTGATAATAATATGATGCATGATGTTATCAAAATTTACCTCCTAAACCAGAAGCTTTAGTCACTTTTATGTATGGCTCACCAAACTTTGAAGTGAAGAAAACACAATGGAACTACCTACAAGAACTTAGTGAAAATATTAGTCAACCATGAATATTAATTGGTGACTTGAATTTCCACATTGTTGATTTTAATTATCCTTCTGATTCTGTCACTGCAGATAGATGAGTTCAAGAAAGGTTCGAGCTAAGACCCCTATCTTCAGGTACTGATTCCAAGTAGAATCCTTCTGCTTTTGATTGCTTGTCTCAGTTTTTTGCCCTGCATCTAAGTCTGTTTTTATGCAGGTTTGGGCAGCCTATCAATAAGCCTGTTTTATTAGCCTCTTTGAGTGAAGCTTTAGCATATCCATCTATATAAAGCAGCCAGACAACTAATCTGTGAGTTTTCTTGGATTTGCATTTGAAAGTTTTGGGGATTTCATTATTTTGATAATAATGTTCATGAACTTGCTTGGATGGAACAAGTTATTGTTGTTTAAGGAATGATGACAATGTGTTGATCCTCTAGAAGTATTTCTTGACATTTGGCCATGGGACTTGAGGGTTGTAAGCACTAGTGGAAAATGGCCGTGTTAAGCATGCCAAGATCAGACTTAATAACCCAGAATAAGTCTGTTCCTGTCATGTGTATTCTGGAAGACTTATTTAAAAATAAGTCTGATTCTATCATGCATTTATTGTTTGAAAAGAAAGACTGCCATAATCAGTTGTTCGATAAAACTGACACAAGCAGTTGTTTATATGATCATATTCTATTAAAAAAAATGGAATTTGATTCAGCTGAACCCAAAACTGATTCACCTGAATCTAAACATGGAATCAATATAATAAAAGTAAACAAGAAACTGGAATTGAATGAACATTATATTAACAAATGATATTATTTTACAACTTCAACAAAAAAAAAAAAACAATCACTCAAGTTCCAAATCTGAAAACAATTTACAAAACGCTATTAGTTAGCTAGCTAGGCTAGTAGCTTCCGGTAGCAGAAAACCGAATCCAGGTTTTTAAATCAGCCATTCTCCACAAGCTAACTAAAAGATGGATTGAAAGAAATCCAGCAGATAATATATGTGCCTTCATTCTCTCAAGTGCCACCAAAACCCTCTGTAGTTGTTAATATTTATAATCACATAACAACCTGAAACCACAAAAAAATCCAAGAAAGGAACAGAAAAGTAGAGTAGACTAACAAAAACTAACAAAGGCCGTAATATTGCACAAAAATGAAGGCCTGGCATTAAATAATGTTCTTTACACCTCTACCTTCGGGGCTTTAATAATTAGTAAAAAAAATCTTGCATGCATCATGCAGTTAACATAGACATGGAAACACTCTTAGAAATGCTTACAATGATTGCCATGGCCTCCTCTGCCTTGCTCACCTTCTTGTCCCCATTTAGATTACCCACCATTTTCTTGGTTCAAGATAACCACGTAAGCAAGGAATGATACATACCATTTCATAAGTTATTGGTAAGACTTTGATAATGCTTACCATGATTGGAATGAAGTCAGATACATGAACATAAATGCATATAAATAGATAGCCACAAAATGAATCAATCCATCAAAAATGAGGATAAGTATATGTGCTACCTTTTAATTTGATCATAACTTGCCAGTTCAGCAGCATTACTGATAGCACTTCGAGCGACGTTAGGCCCAACGCCAGTCCAGAGAGCTTTAGTACTCCTTCTAAATATTTAAATCAGGTTCAGTAAAACTGATTACAAAGATAAAAAGACAAAGGGGATAAATTGTATCTTGAAACATTACCTGCTTAACAATTGTGGAGTGAGCGTTCAACGCTCCAGAAAAACGTCTTGGAACCTCAGGTGGCAACTTTGCTTTTGATTGAAGTATGACTTTCACAAGATTAGTAGGATTGGCAACTGTAATTGCTAAAGTACCTGTTTAATGTATTAGAAGGTAGTCATTCATTTGTAACAAAAATCAATGGAAGTGGATGTTAGTGTGCCTACTGCCAAGCCAAGTTAGTTCAAGACCGAAAGTCTTAAACACACAACTTGGGTTTGAGCAATGCCTTACGGGAGTTGATTACCTACACATATAAATAATACTAGACGATATATCCTGAACAGGACACTGCTTCACTAAGTAAAAACAATTAATGCAAAAAAGGCCGCAATTGCAATTACCAGTGGTTAGTGCAGCAAAAATCTTCCTGGTGGAACATCTCCAACAAAGTCACTACCAACAACCAAGCTTTTAACATGTATAGCACACACCAAAGATAATCATTCAACAATAGAGCAAACTAAATCAATGGGGAACTCGTCCCAAGTGCTATAACTATGGTAAACTAACATGGTCTACCTACTGCAAACACACAACTAATCCTAACAAATATTATAGCCAGATGAAAAGGCTCATTGTCTCAGCAACATATCTTGACTTACACTATGTTATTAAATATTCCAACTAAGAAGCTCTTGTCAATTATCACCCTATCTCCCAAATAGCAATCTTTGAGACAATCTCTCGTTATACAAAAAAGGTGGAGATATACTGGGTATAAATTGGACTTACATCGTAATAAGAGGCGAGAGTGCCACATTCCCCTTGGAAATATAGGTTGCAACATTTGACGCTTGTCCTCCAGAGCAGCAAGAAACTGGGTATAAACCACGTAACCTGCAGAGGGAGAGAAATAACATTACCGCATATGGCTTGTATATACCAATGACTGTGCCTATAAACATCCAAAAGACAACATACGAACCTTATACGGTACCACAATTACCAAATGACGAAAGCCATATCTATTGCGAATATGCAACTAACCAAATAAACAAATGAAGCGTAAAAGAAAAAAAAAATCAATGCATTGCGACCAATCAACAAACCAATTGCATTATACCCTGCCAAACTGTTAAACTCTTTAAAGTTTCAAAGTCACTCATAATCTTAAGAAATGACAAGAGATAGACCAAAACTTGTAAAGAAACAATGGAGGATCAGCTGCAGCATAGAACATTGCTTGATGTTATAAACAACATAGGCATGAAACAGATCTAAACAACAAAATAATCCCCACATCTTTTGATTGCCTAAATCTCAAGGCTATCTATAAGCAATATATTTAAGAAAGCCCATTACTCAAAAACCTAAATCCACCTTTATACAATCAAGAACAACATAAAACACAGACTAATCAATCTCAGGGAAAAAAAGACGAAAATACCAAGAGATAACTTTTAATTGAGCAATACCTTGAGAATCATGAAACTATTACCAATCTTTGATGGGGTTAAACCCTTCTTTGCGAAGTTGCAGATGCATTACTCAATCCTAAACCTAAAAGACCCATAAAAAAAATAGAAAAAAATACAACCATCAGTAGATCTAGGGGTTTTGATCAGAATTAGATCTAGGGGTTTTGTTCCTTACACTAGATTTACTTTCAGAAGATATCTTCAATCGATTTGAGATGTTCTCTTCAAGGGAGGATAAATTAGGAAACACCTTCCTGCAAAAACGAGACAAGATGAAGAGAAAGTTTATGGTTAATAATACTAAGAGTCTATCAAATTTATGAAACAAGAACAAATTTGAACTTACCTTGATGAAGGTTTCCTGATTATTTCAGGAGCAACAAATCCAGATTTAGGGTTACAAATCTTGTGTTTGCTTTCTTCAAATACATATATGGGTTTTGAATTAAAGATATGCAACTTTGATTTGTGACGATGAGGTTCGATCTGTGAGAGTGAGGTTGTATTTCAGAAAAATAAAGAACCAGAAATGGAATCGGTTTTGTTCAGAGAGAAACAGAAGAAACAAATGGGAAATGGAGTGAGGTGAGGTCGATAGAAAAGAGGTCAAAGAAGACTTCATCGAAGTTTGGACCCACATAACAATATGTCTTTGGCAGTCTTTTCTAGAGTCCGTAAGAAAGGTCTCTCTTCTTACGAAAATAGCCCTAAAACAACATCTGGTTCTCACACTTTTTAAATTTTTATCAAAAGAACAACTGGTTCTGGCTTACTTATAACAAATCTAGCCCATGACAGACTTTTTTTTAAGGCCTGATCAGACTTAAATCAGCCATCTCCACTAGTGAAGTTCACTACACACATTTAGGCTAAAGACAAATATAGAATTTTGATTTTGTTTTCTGTTTTACAGTGATCTGATTAATTCTTCCTTGTGCTCAAATGCCTTCATTTTTTTATTGAATTGGTGTATTGAATTATTATTTTAGTTTGCGAATTGCACAAACTTAACTTCAGGTTGCAGAGTTGGATAATTTTATCATGGTTGCTCACTAACATTCTTTATTTATTTTCCACTTCAGATGTCGTGAAAATCAAAGGGCTGAAGCATCTCGTCTCCAAACGGTGAACAGGAAGCTGACTGCCATGAACAAGTTGTTGATGGAGGAAAATGCCCGGCTTCAGAAGCAGGTCTCCCAGTTTGTTTATGAAAATGGATACATGAAGACCCAGCTGACTAACGTAAGCCTTTTTAACTCAAAATTTTGCTACATTGCTTTTGAACAGTTGTTAAAGTTGTTTACTCAATCTGTATTATCATTTACAAGGTATTTGCCCGTGCCGCAGACGGCACGGGGCTGTTAAATGGTTGTATGTGTATATCCTTTAAAAATGTATTTCTCAGTTTCCCGTCACTTCATAGCACCCCATATCTCAGAAATTCCCCGAACATTTTTTTCATGCAAATAAATTTTATTAAAATTACTCGTATACATTGTGGTTATCCGCCAAGGATGGTATGAAATAACTTATAGTGGGGATTCAATCGAATCTCTAGATATGTCTTCTACTAAACTTACCTGGCTTATTACAATTCATATTTGGGCTATTTAATCTTTGGTACCTAGCAAATGTCCAACACATAGCGTTGGTACCCAACATTTGCAAAATTAAGGTTTGGTACCTGAACTTGCCGTTGACTGTTAAAGTCAAACTTTGACCCGGTTAATTTTATTTTTCACAAATTATCATTTAAAGGAAAAAGGATTTTACAAATTTACCCTCCATCCTTATCTTCTTCCTCTTATTTTTTGGTTGCTTGCTTTGCTCGATCTCCATTCTCTTCTCTTTTCCATTCTTCAAGCAATAAGTCTTACTTACAAACAGTAGCACCTACAATTCATGCCATCACCGTCTGCCTGAGTCAACACCACCACTACCATTCAATTAAACCATTAAAAGCCGTCAACTCCTTCCCTGACTCAATACCACCACTACCATTCATCAAACCATGAACAGTAACACCTACCATGGATAATTAAACCATGAATCAGTAAACCCCTTATCCAGAATCAAACCACCATTACATTCCGATAAAAAATAATCAAACCACCATTACAAAGCAGTCTATAAGTCGGTATCTTTTTAATAATCAAATTTGTTGATTTGACTTCTGGTGTGAATCGGCTAATTGAAATAGAAATCCGTAACTTCCTTGACAGAGAGTTTAGACCGATTGGGGAGGAAGAAGATTATGGTGACAAAAAAATCCCCAGCTGGTCTTAAATAAAGATCTTAAATGAGCCCAGAAACTTTAGTTAAGGTGCCGCCGGTAATGGCAGTAACCCAATCCTCTGTCTTTAGTTTTTGTGTTCGTTGAGAGGTTATAAAATCATCCAAACAAAATCACAAAAAAAATCCAATTTGTAAATTAGCACATCAGCAATTGATCTCTTTCTTTTGTGGGGAATAGTATAGATCTGTGAAATATGAGCACCACAGCGAACCTAATTCTCACATCCACACCTGCAACGAAGGATTTCTGGTTCAACACGTTCGATTGGACATCCATTGATCTTGATTATTCCTCTTTTGCAACGAGTAACAACTACTGATGTTTTCTTATGCCCGAAACATTAAACTGATTCAATCGCTGCCGCCGTTGCTGCTATAAGATTAATTCCCTTCACCTTCTTTCTTATGGTTATGGTAATCGATTCAAAATTAGCTTGGTTTTTGAAGGATTTGTCACTTGTAAAAGAGTATTTCAAATATTGCAGATCTAACTGAAGTATCGAGGACGGTCTTTTTGATCGAGGAATAAGAAGATGGTTTTTATCAGGGGTAACCTCGTAAAATCAGTTTTTCTTTTAATGAAAAATTAGAAAACAGAAAAATAATTTGGTCAAACGGAGTAGAAAACGGTCTCAGTCAGGTCTGGGTACCAAATATTAATATTTGAAATGTTGGGTACCAACTCTATGTGTTGGTCATTTGTTAGGTACCAAAGATTAAATAGCCCTTCATATTTATAAACTTACAAACCCATTTTTAAAAAAATTGCAACCTGATTAAGAATGTCAATATGCTTCCAAGAATTGTTGTTCAGGTTGCCATTTTCTCGTGGTCGGCGTCAATCGAAATATGTTGTATCCGCAATTCTTGAGCCAAAGTCACGGCTTCGGAGATGGCTACATATTTTGCATGTTTAGAGCCTCTTGCTTCTTCAAAATATCTTGCTCTTCCTCAATTAAATTTCTCTGCAAAATTACGTAATATTATAAATTTGCATTTCCTTTAGTATATGATGCATTACAGGTGATAGAAATAAAAGGCTGGGTAGGTGGAGTCCAGATTGGGTTTTTGATCTGTTTGGTCATTACTGTACTACCTCTTCTCCTTTCAAATGAAGCTAGATAAGAATAAAAGACATGATTTCAAGGAAGTAGACTTTGGGTCTGGTTTTTTATTTTGGAAAACCACTTACATCTTTCCTCAACTCAAATATGGGTTTTGAGTCGAGGCATTTCGAGGAAACGTGGACTATAAATACAAAAGATTTGTTAGCCGAAAGATACTTCTGAAAGCAATATTGCAGGCACATTTTCCAAACATTACGGAGCGTACCTGCCTATACACAGACATGACATGGTGTCATCTTTAAAAATGATAAAGACCTTAGACTTGAATAAACTGAGTATGTTATCTGGTTCCTACAGCGTAGATGTTGAATCATATGCAGATATACAATAAATTTTCATTTTCATCTGTATATGAACTACCAAAAGCACCTCATCTATCTGCCCTTCTATATGTATATATATTTCAATGTGTATCTGCCAATAAACAATGAGGAAAAATCTAAGACATTCAAACGATTTGCTTAGAAATAGAGAAGTATTATGAAGTATATATCGAAACTGACACTCTTTTCTAGTGCAACGTAAGTCGCAACAACAATTTAGATGATATATATATATATATATATATACTTGTAAACCAAGTAAGATGAACTTTCGGAAATGAGTTTTCGGATGACTGATCGTGGTTTATGCTGCAAATTTTGGACCGACATAAAAAGTGAGTTGAAAGGATAAAAAATCTAGATTGCATTTCAAATATATCTCCCTAAGGCAACTGAAATACTAAC
>JAJJMA010345396.1:0-17839 GCA_023529015.1 Papaver nudicaule
AGCCAAAAACGAAAAGTTGGTAGTATTTCGGTACCCCTTCTTTTTCACTACTTGTTAAGGCCTATCCTTGGACTTATGTTTTTAAAATAATAAATGTAGTTAGCATAATGCTTTTAAAGCTCTAGTAAAGGCATATGTGGTTGTTTATGTAATGTAGTGCTTTATGTAGTAGTAATGAATAAATCTTTTGGATAAATGTTTTTTCTCTACAGGCCTTTCAATCCATATTTCTTTTTGGAATGCTAAAAATTCTACTTGAGCATCTAAATCTGGGTCACTACCAGCAAAAACATCTCTGAACAAGATTCAATATTTGCACAGCATAGATGGCACCTAAGAACTCTGCTGAAACTGATGTGCCAATACCAATAGAAAAGGCGTAGCTACATAATACCAGACCATTGTGATTGCGTATCACAATTCCACTACCCGCTTTGCCTGGGTTGCCCAAGGAACATCCATCAATATTAAATTTGGACCAGCCATATAAGGGTGGGTGCCATTGCACCTCAATAATACGTGGAGCACGCTTTAATTTACTTGCAATCCCGAAAAACTTTAGAATACATAATTCCTGTGTATCATTTAATATATATCCCTTTGCCAATCTCCCGGACTCAGCGATAAATCTTTTCAGCATCGAAGCAGCTACTTGCAGAGGAGTTAGCACATGCTGGAACCTGAATTTCTTTCTAACCCACCATATTGTCCAGAAACAACTTACTATAGCAATCCATAGGATATTTTTAATTTTAGAAGACCTGCCATAACTTCTTACACTGTCAAAAAGATCACCAATGGAGTTAGTTCGCAAGGTAATATCAAATACACTACTAATCCAACGCCAAAGAGCCAAGGCGTACTGGCACTCGAAGAACAAGTGCTTCGCAGTTTCAAAACAACAAGGTATAGAGCACAGACTACAGCAAGAGACTGTGGTGACACGAGCTACATCATCAGTGGCTATACGACCATGCATAATTTTCCATACCACACAAGCTCTCCTTGGTGGTACGTCAATCTTCCAAAGGTCAGCGAAATTCCTGTTTTCATTGCTTCGTGGTCTACAAAATTCGTAAGCTTCTTTGATCTGGGGAACTTTCCCATGCTTCTGAAATTGGGGTCATTGTTCCACATATCCGCTAACATCTTTTCTTTCATTTATTGAATTCAACAAGCAACTAAACCTACCTAGAAAGCCGTTGCGCGTTAGCACGCGCATCCGTTTTCTTGCTCCATAAGCAACTTCTCATTTGAAAAACTTGAAGCTTGTATAGCTTTTTTTTGATACTTCTGGATTTCCTTGCTGGTGACCTACTCTGGGGAGAAGTTATCTGAGCGACAGATCTTATTTCCCACGCTATAATTCCTAACCTTGCCCTTCATTCTTGCGCATTCCAGCACGTACACGTAGAAGGTTTGAGCTGGTCCAATAAAGTCGTAAGGAGATGGCTGGTTAGAATTCAAGCATGCATCGTTCGTGGCCAGCTTCAGCAATAGAGAGAAGGCGCGAGATCTTATTTCCTCCGCTCGACTTATAGTCGTCTACAGCATAGACCGTAGTAAGGAGCCGGGCGTAGTACGGAGATGGTCCAACCACGTAGTAAAGAGCTTGGCCAAGCAAGTAGGGACGTGTGCTCCATAATTAAAGTGGAAAGCAAAGCGGCATTTAATCAGCCTGGAACTAGGGCCGAAGTATGCTCCGGGCGATCGCTTTTCTGACCAATGCCTACCGGACGAAGAAAGAAAACTAGAGCATGACGACGACGGTAGTGCGCTAATCCCGAGATGCTTGCTTCTATCTGCATTTAGAAGAGATTGGCTGCTGCAGAAAGTTTTAACCGACTCAGAGCCGTCCTTGGACGTTACCTTTCAAGTGCGTAAGAGCCAAATGGTATTCCACCTTGAGCAATAACTTCTCAATTACAGACAATAGCATAGCATCGTTGACTTTGGGGACCTATGCCACCCCTTTATTATACGACTTTTATTCTTTATATAAGAAAAAGGTCGGTAAGGGCGAGCCTGAGCAGGCAGTCTCTCGAAAAGACTTAAGACAAAAGCAAAGCGAAGAGATGGTCCATACGACTCGATCAACGGAATCTAACTCCGTGAACCTGGCTGAACATAAGGAGATAGATCCAAGCCTGTCATCGTGCAGCACGAATATCGATCGGGAAGCCCTCTCACTCCGGCGAAATAATAATTAGACTTTGATAGGTTCCCAGGATCTCTTGCCTTCTTATGCGAGCCCTACTAGTTCTAGCTCTTTGGTGAGGGGCGGAATAGACTCGACTAAAAGGAGAGGGGCGCCCCAAAGCCGCTTAGCTGTGGAATTATAATTCAGGAAGCGGGCCAAGAGAAGGAGGAGTTGAAAGTCCTGAAATAGCCGTATCACATGTCGAAATAGCCGTCTTACACTTTTCTTCACTCTCTTTTGCGCTTGTAATTAAACCTTTTCATATACTGTTGGCGCGGTCCCGCTACTGGCATATAGATCTCATTTACCATTCTTACTCGCGGGAGGAGCCCCCAAAAAGCAAGGAATAGAAGTCGCGCTCACGATCTCTAGGAAAAGTGATTGAATGCAATGAATAAAGCAAGGTGAGCGATAGGCCTCTTTCTCCGCTATGATGATGGGATAAGTGGCATTGTGGTATACTCCTGCTTTCTTTCTCTTTTAGCAATTAGCAACTAGGTCTGATAACACGAGTCAATGCAAGTTCTTTCGCTTTCCTTTGCTTCCCTATTGCCTTTTCCAAAAAATATGGGGGTTGCGTGTCGACTACCTTCCTATTGTTGAGAGGCTTTCTCTTGCGATCTAGTCGACTTGTAATTATGAAGTCGACTTGGTAGGTCAAGTTATTGGCTGCTAGCCTGCTTCCTACTCGTAGTGAATCCCCTGCTTGCCCACATCTACTCTTGTCCCGAGCTCCTCTTCTGCATACGCCTTCTCTTGACTTTATCCCCTTTCCCCGCCTTCAACTAAAGCGACGCCCCCTCGTACTTCCTATACTGAAAGCACCGTCGTCTTAAGCATATCAGAGGGAGTAGCTCCAGTTACATTGGACTCGGAAATACTAGAGAAATCCCGGGTGTGAGACCAAGGCAAAAGAAAGAACCCTTGGCCCCTTGCTACACTAAGACTTCTGAGGTTGGAAAGAATTCCTAGATCTTCGAGCTTATGATCACGAGTTGGCCCAGAAAGAATTCCTAGAGAAAGGCTGCCGTCCTAACCTCGGTATAGTGGATTGATTGAATAAGCCCATGTAGATAGAGATGCTTTTCCCTACCCCCTTCTATTTAATATGTCATATGGCACATCTGCAAGAGACTAGCAGGCGCTGGCCTTCTAATTCACTCACCAGGGAATCTTCATAGCATATCCCGCCTTGGCCTTGTCTCGCTTCGACAGCTATTACTCCTCTCGTGCCCAAGATGGAGTACCGAAGGGAGCTCGTACCAAGAAAATAAAATAGCCTTTGTTGTCAAGACCGACAAATTGAGCGTGAACCACTGGAGTGGGACGGCTTTTCTTAACTGGTCCTCCACTTTAAGAGTTGTTTAGGGAAGCTTCGCTTTCTTACTCGCCTATCAAAAGAGAAAGTTGGAAAAGCTCAGGCAAAGATAGAGATCCCTCCCATTTTGGCTAGGGAAGCCTGCTCTCATTCTTTATTAATTAATATCCTTTACTGGAATGCTTGGGAGCAATCACCAATTGATTTTCCAAATCCAGCTTTTCTCTTCATTGCGGAACCTTGCTTGTTGGGAGAGATGAGAAAGCAAGAAAGAGATAAGGCAGAACTTACACTCTTCTTTTTAGAGAGCATGAATGAGCACTCGCCTCACTCTTGTCCGAAAGTGTAGAATTAAAGTAATAAGAACGAAAAATAAGAATTAAAGATAGAAGAAGCAGGTAAGGGAAGAAAGTCGAAAAGTATTCAGGTACCTCATCCCTTCGCCCCTTTGATCCACCGGTCCTTGCTCATGCTGCCCTTCTTTCTTCCTGCTCTCAGGCCGCTCGTCGACTCTGGCCTTGTAAGCTCATCTCGGCCTTCTTGCTCTAGCTTTCTTGCTTTTTCTCGCTGCGATTTATGGATTTTACAGGATTCCTTGACTTAAGGAGTTCCGTCCTTTTGGTGAAGGTCAGCGATAGGCCTCTATAAGACTCACTCTATTTCTAGACTTCTACGAGAAGGAAGGGCATAAAGGGCTCAAAAGACAAAAGAGAAGAAGGAGCTACAGAGCTACTTAGCGTCGCTAACAAATAAGACTTTAGATTTATTCCAGGCTTCAAAGTCCTATATCATCGTACATATAAAAAAGGGGGACTTCCATTCTGATCTGACACTCACTAATTGACTAAGCGAAGCATTGCTCTTAGAAAGACTTGCACTTCCTTCGTGGAATCTTGGCTACTATAGCTATTCCCTCTTTCTTTTTTTGGCGATAAACTAAATTTTTACTTGGGAGTTTGGTTTTAGATGAACATTTTATCAAACCCGTGTTTTTCGCTAAGCAACAAAAGTGGGAGAATTCCTGTGACTTGAGGATTCGAGTGTTGGGGTAAGAGTAAAAGATTCATTGGTAACTAACATAGGTGGGGGAGTAAGCATACATTGCCTACAAAGTATCCATTGCTCAAAAAGTTCTCTAAAAGATAATTTGGCATTCCATTAGTCAGGTTAGCTTGCCGACAGCGTCCATTGCACGAGACCGGGGCCTTTTCTATTAATTTCAGATCTTGACCCCGATCATCACCTCGTGTACAAAGCATTTACTCCTTACTAACAAGTAGTGGGACGGGCGCTGCTCAAAGAACACAGAGAACGTCCTAGATTTCCAGCCTAACCTCTATTGAGGGCTTTGTGGAGGTCAAGTTTTCTCTATTTTGGAAGCTAAGCCCGCCAGCATACGCCTCCGAGGATGTAGAATTCCTATAATTAATATAATTAAAGAGTCTAAAGAAAGGTAATAAGATTAGACTAAGATTGAAAGCAGTTGTTTACCCATCGCTCTGAGATGCAGATCTTGCTGTAAGGTCGGTGTGAATAAGAAAAAACGCCTTTTTTGTTGTAGGTCGGACACGATTAATTCGGTTTAGAGCCCATTCGTAAAGGTGTGATCAGTCTCTGAGAGGCCCTATCTATAACTAATTCATGCATTGCTTTCTCGGCGCACCAAAGTACCCGAAGAAAGGTCAAGAAATGTGCAAAGGAAATAAAAAGGGAACCGAGCTTTGCTTTCGTTCTCCACTACGCCTGTGTTTTATAGCTTTAAAGCTTGTATATAAGAAAAGAGTAAAGTAGCAATAGTAAACTAACTTATAGGACATTATCACTCCTGTGAGCGTTGCCAATCAGCCGCACTGGCCTATGACATTCTGTAAAGTCCCCTCCTGCCTTCGGTCGAACCTAGCTTCTCAGCTTTAGTGTCTACTGCCTTTCCTTCTTCTGACGAAAAGTGTTTTTACCAGTTAAGTGAGCTGAAGGAGCCCATATCTGAGAGGAGAGTAAGAATTCTGCTTTTTCTTGAAAGGTGATGGTAGTAAAATAAAATATCTGAGAACGTTTGAAAGGCGGCTTTTCTGGATCCTTCTGCATTAGCCAGCACTCAAGTTGGATGTGGACGCACCCGTTGTTGATAAAACCAGGCAAACCTCTTCGTTCGGTTCCGACACTGGTTCAAGCCATGGGTGAATAACCACTTGGTGTGGCGAAGCTGCTTCCCCTCTTCCCAAGGCTTCCTCCGAAAAACATATGCCTTAGCTCGCGGATTCTTAAATCATTGTAGGTAGGGACGGACAGAATATTATATACAATGCCTTAGCTGCGTTGCAGGATGGTTCGGATCGACGGAGCAACAGCTCCCGTGGGCTTCGCTTTGACCCTTGGCTTCAACAGCTACCTAATGGTGCGCCTACCTCTTTCCCAGAACAGAGCATCGTCCTACCGGTTCCCTCATTCCTGCGGGATATGGAAAAAAAGAAAAGGTCCACTCTGTCTACTACATTTGTATCCAGCCATGCAAGCCATGAAGAAGAAAGTCGCTCGGAGTGTATAGTAAGTCAAGGAATAGAGGCTGAAATGCCACCTACCTATGCCCCGTTGGACTCTGCAACTTTTCCTCCTTTTTTTTCATCACCGGGCTTGGACCATGTCTCCCGAATATTCTTAGTACATATGGATGATGGGACGCCTCGCGGTTGATGTGCGATGACCTCCCCTTTCCCTTCCTTTCGCTGAGCACCCATCCGAATACCGCTTTCTCTGTCTGTAGCGAACAAGAACCGCTTCGTACTCGGCTACCCATTCTGCAGATGCCAGCGACTAATGAAATGAACTAATAAGGGCAAGCTGCTCCTTTCTAGTTAATCCTAGCGCTTTCTTTTCTTTTAGCGGGAGCATAAACCGAAACTGTAGCTTTAGTCGGGGAGGCGGATGCCCGTGTGGTTTCCCGCCAACGAAGTGAGTCTCTAATGCAATCTATATGAGATGATGCACCAGCCCTGTCAATGACTCGTCCCGAATAATCAATAACCTAAGGCCCCTATCTTGCTTGCCCAGTTCTCACCTCTGGATGAAATTGATCACAGAATTGGTGATCCGATTGCTCATATAATGGGGACGGTACGGCGTGCTCCCTTCCTCCTTAGCGGCGTACTGAACTACCTAACTGTTTACAATTGATCTTTCTATTTACCCTTTGCTTGCCCTTCGATTGGGAACCTTCTTTCGGCATGAACTGACTTAGCAAACGAAAGTCTTTGTCGACCGATGGCCATTAGGATTTTCTTTCTTTCTCTCGGG
This sequence comes from Papaver nudicaule, assembly GCA_023529015.1. Taxonomy (NCBI): domain Eukaryota; kingdom Viridiplantae; phylum Streptophyta; class Magnoliopsida; order Ranunculales; family Papaveraceae; genus Papaver; species Papaver nudicaule. The sequence goes on from JAJJMA010345396.1 coordinate 6,810, forward strand.
AGTCACAGCATAGGAGGGTTCTAAAGTCTTCTATTAAAGGGATGTGAAGAGCAGCTCTCTTGCAATCGGAGAAAGGAAGGGCCCGACACTTCTAAAGAGAGGAGGGATTCAGAACAGGAAGAGCAAAGCATGAGTGAAAGGTACGAAATCTCTTCTATCTTCCCTTAGCGTTGCTTCCCTACCTCTCTTTCAAAAGGCGATTCTCGTTCCTCCCATGTCATGTCAACTATGCAAACTCTTAACTAAGCGCGGTGTAGTTCCCTAGTAGACGTGTGAACAGCAAGGAATTGGCTTCTCTTGCTCTCTGCGACTCGAAGTACACGGACGTGTTGGAAAAAAAAGAGTGACTACTCGGCTGGGATTCCACTTTGTTATAGATTTAATGGAGTATTCTAGGCTCGCCTGCCTCTATAATGAGTGGTTTTGTACTCTGGGAACGTGAGCTTCTGCATTATGAATCGTTTGGATAGAAGGTTCCGTTCCTTCGAACACTTCTGACTAAACCTATGCCTTCTCTGTTCTGGACCAAGAGAAGCTAGTGCAAGCTGAGTTTCCTCTTGCCCTGGGCCCTTACCCCACGATGGATGAAACGCGAAAGACAAACCAAAGACTGGTCAGTCAACAGGAGATTAGCACGAGCTAAGATAGATAGAAAGAAACGAATGGACCAGTTCTTTCGCTATATATATAATATATTTTATAAAGTAGGAGTCCGCAGAAGCGGCGTAAGCACCTGTTCCACTGTCAAAGGACATACCAGATATGGCTGGCCACAGAAAGACAAGGTGTAAGCGGAAAATCCCCTCCTTAGCCGTGCATAGGTTCCGACCCTGAATTGTTCGTGGTTTGATTACGCGAGCTCATCAGGAAATTGAACTCATGAAGTATGGGGGACTGATTAGGAACTTATGTAGAGATTAGGCCTCCTTCACATAGAATGTTGAGAAAGAACAGCTTCTATTAGTGGCGTCTATTCAGGAGGGTTTGGTTCCGAAAAATGAGAATAGATTGAAAGATAAAAGGGATGGCCGTAGCACCCAGTGCCCATGTCCCAATTGGTAGAGGCTGGCTTAGCTAAGGCTAGATCCGGGATCCCCTAATCAATTTTAGTTGAAAAGCCCCATAATGAAGTTACTTCTTCCTTGGTCCCACCTTCGCCTAAAAGGAAAGTCACGCCTTTCTTCGATCTTGAAACACATCCGAGCATCGAATTGTCTTATGTAATCAAAATGAGAATTTACTTATGTAATGTAGTTTTCTTTCTTTCGACGAATAATAGGTACCCACAACCCAGGCAGAGTTAATGAGCCGTGTAATAGGCGACCATTTCGCGCGGTTCGGGGGGCACTTGAGTCAGCCGACGGCGCCCGGCTGCGTCTTGACCCCTATCCAATTTTTGGGCCAATTCCCCCTTCGTACTACCAAAAAATGAGATTCTTGCCGAATCTGAGTTTGCTGTTCCAACCATTACCAAACTAATACCTATTCCGTTTAGTACTTCAGGGGCTTCTGTAGCGTATAATGTCAATCCCGTAGCGGATCAATTCCAACGAGCATTTCAAACAAGTACTTTTTGTAATCGACTCTATTGCTTCTTCAATAAACGCTGGTTCTTCGATCAAGTTTTGAATGACTTTCTAGTCAGATCCTTCCTGCGTTTCGGATATGAAGTCTCTTTTGAAGCTTTAGACAAAGGTGCTATTGAGATCTTGGGCCCTTATGGTATCTCGTACACATTCCGACGATTGGCCGAGCGAATCAGTCAACTTCAAAGTGGATTTGTTTATCATTATGCCTTTGCAATGTTACTTGGTTCAACTTCATTTGTGACCTTTTCTCGTATGTGGGACTCTCTCTCTTCTTGGGTAGATAATCGATCGTCTTTCATTTTGATAGTGAGTACTTTTTATACTAATAAGTAAAGTAAAGAATCTAACTGACGGAGCAAGAAAAGGGATGCGCGTGCTAACGCGCAACGCTAGGAGCCCTTGCTTGTTTGTCTTGGTTAGCAAGCAAGCGTAGGCGCTAACTCCCAGTGAACTCTCTTTCTCTTCTTTCTTTTTGATTGAATATACAGTCATGTCTTTCCACTAGCTAGATCAAAGTTAGAACATGTCCCTTTCGTTATTACAACCTTCATTCTTTATGTCAAAGACCAGAAGCTACGCATACATTCTCATTGGATTTCAATTGTTCTTAACTGCGATGGCTATTCATTTAAGTCTTCGGGTTGCACCTCCAGATCTTCAACAAGGTGGAAATTCTCGTATTCTATATGTACATGTTCCTGCGGCTTGGATGAGTATACTCGTTTATCTCGTGACGGCTATAAACAGTTCCTTCTTTCTATTAACAAAGCATCCCCTCTTTCTTCGATCTTCTGGAACCGGTACAGAAATAGGTGCTTTTTCTACGTTCTTTACCTTAGTGACTGGAGCTTTCTGGGGAAGACCTATGTGGGGCACCTTTTGGGTCTGGGATGCTCGTTTAACTTCTGTACTCATCTTGTTCCTTATTTACCTGGGTGCATTGCGTTTTCAAAAGCTTTCTGTTGAACTGGCTTCCATTTCAATCTGTGTTGGACCGATCGATATACCAATAATCAAGTTTTCAGTCAACTGGTGGAATACATTGCATCAACCTGGTAGCATTAGCCGATCTGGTACATCGATCCATGTATCTATGCTCATTCCAATCTTGTCCAACTTTGCTAACTCCCCCTTCTTCACTCTATTCTTCTTCGTTCTGGAAACACGTCTTCTGATTCTCTCTTTTCTGGAATCCTCTTTAACTGAAGAAATCGAAGCTCGAGAATGCATGCATAAATAGAAGCTCTAGAAGCTTCACCTAGTTCACTCGCCAAGTCTCTTTGCTTCCACGGCTGAAACAGGGCAATTCGTAGGTTCGATTCCATCCTTTTCCCATTCTTCCCGTTGGTAAACCAACCAACAAAACTTATTCTTTCTTGCAACACCTACAGATGTCTGTCTAGGGGGAATCATTCAATCTTTATCCATCATGCCTCCATATGGCAAAGAAACAAATTCGGTCTTGGTCCTAGAGGTCTACCCAATTTATATCTTCTATCTCTCCGTTCTTCTTTTTTTTATATCTCTTATTGTGCTAATTCTGAATAGGAAAAATGTGTATCTTATGGCAGCTGCCGTTTCTACGATTTGTTTTTCGCACCAACTCCCTTTCCTTTTTCTTCTGCGCAAGGCACTTTATGACTATAGTTGCCAGAAATTTATATTGGCTCATCAGGAGCTCTTTTTTTTTTTTTTATTGGCTTTAGTTTGTTTATTCTGGTTCCGGCAATCTCAAAAAGACCCTCTTGATACAGGGCCTATTAGAAAGAGCCGGGACCCTGGTCTTTTGGAATCGAAAAAGAGGAAGCGGGGGAGACCAGTCAAAGAGAAAAAAGTCCCCCCCTCTTCTTGTTCACCGTAGGAGGACTCACTGGAATTGTATTGGCAAATTCGGGGCTAGACATAGCTCTACATGATACTTATTATGCCGTTGCACATTTCCATTATGTACTGTCTATGGGAGCCGTTTTTGCTTTATTTGCTGGATTCTACTATTGGGTTGGAAAAATCTCTGGGCGGACCTATCCTGAAACTTTAGGCCAAATCCATTTTTGGATCACTTCTTTCGGGGTTAATTCGACCTTCTTTCCAATGCATTTCTTAGGTCTTTCAGGTATGCCACGTCGTATTCCAGATTATCCAGATGCTTATGCTGGATGGAATGCCATTAGCAGTTCTGGCTCTTATATATCCGTAATTGGGATTTGTTGTTTCTTCGTGGTCGTCGCAATCACTTTAAGCAGTGACAAAAGATCTGCTCCAAGTGAACTAAATTGGGCTGTTAAAGAGAATTCAACCACACTGGAATGGATGGTCCAAAGTCCTCCAGCCTTTCATACTTTTGGAGAACTTCCTGCAATTAAAGAGACTAAAAACTAAATGAAGTAAAGAAGAAGGTAGCGCTACTAAGAACCTAGCAGAACTTTTGATTGATCGGTGGAATGTTCGCGATTGTATCCTAAGTTTCATTCGAAAGCGATTAAGTCAGCTCTAACTTATGAGCTTGCTGCTTAAGGATCAATGCTGAGATTAGACCATGCACAGGAAGTCTTCTTTTCGTCGGCAGTGCTGTGAAGGGGTTTTCCCCTTGACCCTGAGACGCTAATAAAGATCTTGATTGCTTTGGGTAGGTCCAAAACAGCCCACGTTTGAACAGTTTGAATATCAGGGCGAGTAAGTGAGGTCTTTCTTTTGATATTGCAGCCACTCTTTCATAATCTCATTCTGAGGCCGTCAAGAAAGATCGAGCAGCATAGAAGCCTTGACTTGCTCCGTTCTGAGGCTGTCGCCGGGGAGTCGCTATCTTCGTTCTACCTCTCTCGGGATAAAAATCACGAGGAGTGAGCTCGCTGTCTCAATTCGGCATTCTCTGAAACGTTAGAGGGTCTCTTTCACCCAGAACACGTAGTCTAGGGAGGCTCTGAGACCTCGTGTTAGGTCTCCTTTCTGCGTCAGTAATCAGTTGCTCAATTTATTCCACTGCAATGGAATCATCGTTTACAGCGCTGATCCAGTAAATCCATTCTCAAAAGACGGAACCTCGAGAAGCAGCAGCGGAAAGAGAAAATAGAATAGCGATAGATCTTTATAAACTAACAAACGGAATAGAATCCGAGACCTACGATTTCAATTGAGTTAAGTCAATTGCCCCTTACCCGCTCGCCAGTTACACAGTATATCAGACACCCATACACGACTTCTAACATCGCCATTCAATATTTCTAGCACTGAACTCACTTAAGCCGAAAGCTGCTAGAGCAACATCGAGTGAGTACCATTACTGCCTTGCCCAAAGAAACTGGAACCCAGCAAGAAAAGGGATGCGCGTGCTAACGCGCAACGGTAGGAGCCTACAAGCAACGGATGAGCGGCCTCCCGCGAAGCCGTTGCGCGCTTAGCGCTCCGTCTTCTTGGGTGGCTCTTCAATCTTTTGAACAAATCGAGACCAAAATGGGAAAAAGAGAGACGAAGAGAAAGGAATAACCAATCGATGAAGGAACATGAAACCATTCTGTTTCAATAGAGGTACGGGAAACGGTTAGGGGTAATGAAGTAGGTGAAGTCGTTGAATTTTGCGAGCTGTTCCAACCACTGCTAGATGTAATTCCAAGAGCCGAACGAGAATGAATACCACACAGAAGAGTCAAGACCGGGCTCCCTAATAGAATGTTTAGCAGATCCATTCCGGATCGATCGAATTGGTACAGAAGTTGCAACATAGGAAAACCACAGAAAACACGACTTATTTGAATAACCCGGCGACCTACCAATTGTAGAAGTAGGATCTTTGGCAAACAATAAGCACTTAAGTAATACAATTCCAGTGTACCATCCTCTTTCTCATTTCGAGGAAAAGGTTCGGTAGGAGAAGGAAACAACAGAGGGATCCGAATCGAACCTAAATGGGAATGACATGAAAAGTCTTTTTCAAAACCTATCATTAAGGGCGTGATGACGATATACGAGAGGAATAGAGAAAAACTCGTGATTGGCGTAGAGGGGAAGATCTGTTTATGGAATAGTTCAAGAAAGAGTCGTCTCAATTTCTTACTTATTCCTTCTAAATCATTCACTTCTCGACTGAACGCCGCGTAACATCGACTCCAAGAAGCAAGGGCTCCTAGCGTTGCGCGTTAGCACGCGCATCCCTTTTCTTGGTCGCAATTCTGAACTAACCTTTCTCGATTCCAATGCAACTTCTCCTTTTTGAGGAGAATTCTCAAACTACGCGAGCCTCCCGACGAAGCCAACAGAAATCCTATCCGAATACAAAAGATAAAAGGCAGTTTCATTAGGGTCGTATACCAGCCGCCTGTTCTGGAACTTCCTGTTCCAATCGAAGCATATAGATCCGTAAATAGATTTGTATGTATAGCCACTTCAGTCGTGCTCGTTGTTTCTCGAATAGAAAAGAAGTATCTTTTTTCTGGGAACATGGTCAACCAGAAATTCTTATGTTCGCTATTTTTCATCCACCGATGCAGAAATTGCTCCAGTTTGCCATTCTCATATGAGGCTATTGGCAAGCTTGTCAGGGCGGCACGAAGTGATGAATCATGCTCAAAGATGAGCCGATCCTTCGTTAGGGACGGTTGATAGATCATCAAATTCCCACAAATTCCACGAAAAGTGGGTCCATGTAAATGATCGAGACCTCGCAAAGAACAACGCTCCTTGCCCATATTGAGTTCGGAACCCAAAGGTAATCGTTGAGTGAACTGTATCTTCTTTGTGTTAGACAGAAGAACACCCAACATAAAGATGCACACTCCTCCATGTGAAAGATGAATCTTCATTCTCCGCGCCCGCTCACGCTTCGCTGACCTATCGCGTGGTAAAGAGAAGAGAGTACGAAAGAATAGTAAACAGAGCACACCGCAGAAAGATTCTAAATATGACAAGTCACCCTTGGATTCGAGAAGAAGGAAATGAAGAAGAGGAACGAAAGTAAATGAAGCGTTTCTAGCTCTGTTTTTGGATGAGCTTCTCCCAATTATGTATGGTAATAGAATAGGACGGCTTGCTCTGACCAAGACTCCACTTTTGGCTCCGTCGATGGAGCGTATGAATTTCCTGGAATGTAGATAGACCAAAAGAGGGAATACAGAGATAGAAATAGGAATTATAGTACCATTGAAAGAAGGGGCACCTGTGGAAACATCTCTACTGAAAAACCATTTCAATAAGACGGGTGCTGCCGTGCCACAAAGGACGACCATGGAAGTAATGAAAAAGAAAAAGTTCTGCAGTTGGACCATCTGCTCTATCTGAGAACAAAGCTTCTCTAGAGAAGACGCTCAAAGTCAACGCGAATAGTTCACTGAACTTTTTTTACCCATCTTGCAAGGTGCACCTGAGATCAACCACGACCAAGATCCTCTCCTTGGCAGTCGAGTCTCTTTGAGCCTCTCGCTTGAAGGGTTCAAGGTTTTATTCTTTCATACCTTAGTCACTTTTTTACTAAGATTCTGCCAAGACCTTTACCTTTAGATATGTCATTTCTATTATATATGTCATTTCTAGATTGAATCAATTCTAGCAACACAATTTCAGTTGAAGAACTTTAGAGCATGCTTTGCTTCAAAATATCCAGCGGAGTAAAGTAGGACCCTGTGAAATGCACACTTTTCATGAACGTTTGATCATGAATCAAGTGCCCCTTCTTTATTCACCTCAAGTCAGCGCCTTCCCTCCCAGTTGTTGACCAGATTGGACTATAGTCTACCTGCTCTCTCAGTTCAGTACTATTTAGATCAAACGACCAGTACTCGAGCGGGGACCAAGTCCGCTGGATTCGAAAGAGTACTCGAGTGGGAGACCCATCCCACCTCGAAACAGTACTCAAATTGAAGGACAATTCCCCCCTCTCCTTTGCAGTCGAGTCTCTTTGAGCCTTGAACTGGATTCCTTTCAACCTACCTTTCTGTCTCATTCTCTCAGTTCTCCCCTCTTCATCTGAGATCTTTGGAGAATAGCCCAGGCAAGAGCAATTCCGGAACAAGCATAAGTGGAATGCTTGTTGGAAAGAAATCTCTCGATTGATGACTCGAACGACTACCTGCCCACCCTGACTTAATTGAGAAGCAGCCGACTTGGCGGGAATAAAGAAATGCTTCTTTATGTATTAATTCCATTCTCGATCCCCCATACAAAGCAGAGTTGAGGGGGTTGCGACAAGGTGATCCTTTATCCCCACTTATATTTGTGCTTATTGAAGATGTGCTTAGTAGAAAGATTTCGAAGCTGTTTGCAAGGGGAATGATGTCGACTATGGTTACTCGTAAGGGTATATCTCCAACACATCTATTCTTCGCAGATGATATTCTTATTTTCTGTAAAGGTAACATGAGAAGTCTGAGAAACCTTTTCGATTTATTGAGTAAGTACCAAGTTGCTTCCGGTCAGACTGTGAGTAGGGCTAAGAGTAAGTTATATTATGGTGGTGGTTCAAATGCAAGGAAGAGAAGAATCTCTGATTTTATGGGCATTGAGGCAGCTACGTTTCCTGATCGATCTTTGGGTGTTCAATTGATGCCAGGGGCAGTGCGCTATGCACATGTCAGGCCTGTGGTTGAGAAGATAATGGATAAGTTGGCTGGCTGGGTTGGAATTCAGTTATCTTTCCAGGCCAGAGTCGTGTTAGTTAAATCTGTGATCTCCAGTTATTCCATTCATACAATGGCTATATATAAATGGCCTTTGAAGATCATTACTCAATGTGAGAGAGCAATCAAGAATTTCCTGTGGACAGGTGATGCTAAGAAACGTAAGGCCTTGGTGGTTTCTTTTGAGAAGATCTGTAGTCCGTATTGCGAGGGAGGACTGGGTCTTTCAAAGCTTGAAGTGGTGAATAAAGCTATGCTAATGAAGCTTTGGTGGAACATCAAAAACTCTACCAAGAAGTGGGCTCAGTTTATGCGTGCTAAGTTCTTGAAAATCAATGGGGATTTGATTGATTACAAGCTCAACTTCAATCATGCCTGGGATTAGATGGATTTATGAAGAAGTGGAAAAACACACTCGCTGTTTGGTGGGAGATGGTAGGAATACGTCACTCTTCTTCGACAATTGGTGTGGAGCAGCTAGTTTAGCTCAGAATATGGGTATACCTAGTGCTGTGCGTAAGACTTATACTGCTAAGGCCAGTGGCTTGATTGTTGATGGCAATTGGGCTATACCTGACAGTATAAAGACTATCATGGAAGGTGCAGGAGTCGTGATTCAAGCCATTCCAAAGCCTAGTGGTGATGCTGATACTAGGGTTTGGACGTTAGATAAGAAGGGACAATTCACTGTGAAGTCTGCTAGGTTACACTTGCGTAAGAAGTATGAGCCATTGCCTGAAGCCTCTCTTGTGTGGAAGTCAGTGGTTCATCCAGCTATGTCTGCGCAATACTGGAAGTTAATGCATTCTGTTTGTTGCACAACAAGTGATAGGGTACAGAGAATCCTGCAAATTCCTCTGGTCTCTAGATGCGTGTCTTGCAACAGAGATGGTGAGACTCTTAATCATATATTGTGGGATTGTAGCTTTGCTGAGAGAGTTTGGGATTGGATTGTTGGCATCTTTGCCATTCAGCCTCATCATAACTTGGTTCAGTCTTACAAGTCAGCTAAGGGGAAGAGTAGAATGTTCAAGGACCTGTGGCTGGTGGCCAACATTGCCATAAGGTGTGAGCTATGGAGAAGGAGAAACAAGATTTTGTATGATAATCAGACCACTCATTGGACTCAGTTCAAGATGAGAGTGTACACAATTATTTCTAATGGCTCAATTCGAATGAAGGGTCATATGTTCAATAATTGTGAGGAGCTGAGAGTGTTAAATTACTTTGGAGTCAGACATAGAAGTGTAAAGCAGATCATTCCAATTGAGTGCAGTTGGAGACCACCTGATCAGGAGGAATTATTGCTGTGTTGTGATGGCGCGTCAGCTGGAAATCCTGGTGATGCAGGAGCAGGAATTGTGGCGCGACATTCTGATTGCAGAGTTATTGGTGCTTTGTGTTTGGGTCTGGGAATCACTACGAATTATATTGCAGAGACTTTGGCAGTGATTTCTGGGTGGGCAAGAAAATGGAGCATTAACAGAGTCATTGTTCGATCAGATTCTGCTAGTGTTATTCAAGCTTTCACCAAGGGTTCCATACCATGGTTTTTTCGACAGAGATGGCTGGCTATCAAGGCGTCATATGACAGTATACGCTTTGAACATGCCTATAGGGAGATTAATTTTGCAGCTGACACGATGGCGAAGAGAGGAAGTACTTTAGCAATGGGTGTTACTGAGTCTTATGATGGAAGACCGGACTTTCTACACTCTGTGGAAGGCCCAGATAGATTTTATTATCGGCTTAATTAGCCTTTTACTGTTTTGGGCTCTAGGGATTTTCCTTTTGGCCCATATTGTCCTTTAGTTTTTTCATTTTCTGCTGGGGCCCCCTTGTATATATTTTGTAATTATCTTTTTGCGATCACAGATTCATTGATTACCAGTTGACATTACATATGATAAAAGTGGCATGTGGTCCATCTGAAATGCGCGAAACCTCGATGGCTTGAAGCAAGTCCATGAAGATTCTCCCTTTTATATGGGGTGAACAGAGTTCGTTATAGTATAGTTCAGTCCAGTCCCGGAGGGATCAGAACACGAACAAGATTAGGAATGCCATCATTAAAGCAAACAGAGCAATCGCTTCTGTCAGAGCGAAACCTAAGATTGCATATCCAAAGAGTTGTTTTGCCAATGACGGATTTCTCGCCACAGACTGAATTAAAGAACTAAAAACGTTTCCAATACCAATGGCTGCTCCAGCTAAAGCAATTGTTGCTGCACCGGCTCCAATTAATTTCATTCCTTCTAACATGATAGTCATTTTCGTAAATCTTGCTCTTGTTTTGTCATTAGACCGCGTCCACTCGATGCACAAATAAAGAGAATTGCTGATTTATCGCATCTCTATAGTATACGGAATGGGCCCCATCGTAATCAAGACTACGTAGGACCTTTTCGAGTGCTTCCCTATCATACTGGAAAGCGTCCGCATACATAGAGAAGATTAGTTTCATGTCTCTCTTAGGAACACAATAGCTAAGAAGAGGATTAGGATGCTCGTTATAGAACAGATCTATACTGCGATGAACGAACAAATCCTTCATCGCAACGCATTTTTCAATTTATAAATAGCATAGGTTCAAACAATTCCTATCCACTTGTGATATACCCGGAGTATTCAATTTCTTGTTGACCAATTCTATCCGCTCTGGATCTTGCCCTGGCCTAGAAAGAGATCTATCTTAGGGCAAGGGGCAAACCGAGAGAGACTTTTCATTCTTTTTCTCTTCCGCTTCTTCTCCCTTGCCTCCAATTTAGTCAATGCATTTCTGCAAGCCGAAGCTTGCAAGAAGCATAGTAAACTATCGGGTCCATCTGAATTACTA
>JAJJMA010345413.1:0-10691 GCA_023529015.1 Papaver nudicaule
TTGATACTTTGTAAAAGCACAACAAGTAAGCACATGATGTTCTCCCCCTATGGTTATGCACCACAAGAACAAGAACCATATGTATTATCCCCCTATTTTGTCACAAAAATATCACAAAGTAGTTCGAGACTAGGGTTTCATAAACCCATGGAATAGGTTAAGCTAAGTACTCGTATACCAAGTTTAAGATGACATAACTAGGAAATCAGAACGATGATCTCTAAGTTGATTCATCTTTGGAGAAATATAGACACACTTTTCTCCTAATATTCCACAACCACGCTCCCCAAAAAGATTTGTTATTAAGCGCAAGTTCAAGTTAAGAACTCTCCCCCATGTGGTGTTATTCAATAAAGAACAACTTACAAAGTCGAACATGGACAAAACAATTTTAATGTTATCCAGTTTTTCTTTGTTTATAATCTCTTTCCCTTGGCCAAATTTTTGGAAAAGAGTATATGTTTCAGAGTTTGTGAAAACCCTAAAAATCATACAATCAAAAGTTTCTTGATCGTGAGAAAAAGCATAACTTTTGTAAATAGACATAACTTTGCATCATTACCGAGGTAATGGAAAAAAGCTATGTGTTGCAATAAGATTGAGGTAGACAAATCAAGTACTGCAAACATCAGTAATAATCATCTAAAAAGAACTTTTATTAATGAAATAAAGTAGTACATGCTGAAAAACTCTAAAAGCATGAAAAGGCAAACTACTTTTCAGATATAGTTTATATTTCTTAGGCAAAAGTAAGAACAAGTTCTCACAAGGAACCAACTAATCTGATCTACTAAGAAAGAGAAATCTAAACAAAAAGTTGTTGTCTTGCAACTTTATTCAGGGTTTGCTCCTGGAAGGCTAGCCATCATTCTTGGCATTACAGACTTCACAAAACTTGTTGTCAGCAAGTCTATTGATCTGTATTTTCATGAGAGCAAGCTCATTCTGTACTGCTTCCAACTGGGACATGAGCAAAACATTCTTTCTTGTAGTGGCCATTGTGTTGTTTTTCATGGCGTCATAATCTATGAAGAATCGAAAGACAATATCAGATGATATTCGTACATTCTGATCCAGATTTTCATATTCATAAGCATCAAAGGAATAAACCCCAAGCTGATGGTTATGAAAATCAAGACATTCTTCCTTCAGAGTCTCTTCTTCCCTTTCCATCTCTTCAGAGCCTTTGACACAGCTAGACTTTTCCATTGAGGTAGAATAGCAGAGAAAATACTTGAATAATTATTCTTCAAGTATTGTGGTATTTATAAGAATACCAAGAAGGGATTGACTCAAATCTCTCACACAATTTTGCACACCCAGAGTCCCTTTAGTGTTTGCGTTTGTGTTTTAGAAAACAATAATGTGATATATTTTGAGATTTGAGTGACTCTTTTTCACAGATAAACACTGTTTTCCGCGTGATTGAGTTTTTGTACAGAAAAAGACTTCTGACGGTTCGTGAACCGTGTGGATAAGGTTTTTGAACACGTCAGCCTGGTTTAAGTGCTTTTATACGTTCCTCAATATGGTTTTTTTTTTCTCAACCATCTTTGATCACCCAGATGCCTATTCTGAGTGGTACTGACCATCCTCAGGGTTTCCTTTTTCCCTGATTTGATTATTTCCTCACCCTTCAGTACTAAGGCAAGGAAATAGTTTTCAACACTTCAGGTTTGAGTGTTGAGGTGAGTATTGGTATACTCACCTGCCCTAAACCTTCGTTTAGACCTCCTCGATTTTCTTCCTCCAAAGTTATCATAGAAGTTATTGTCATTAAGATATGGCTCTATATCTGATGAACTTCTTGATGATTGTCTAGCTCCATTAACCTATTTTACAAGGTCTTTATTGAGCATAGTATATCCTGATAGCATCTTATTCAGATTATTCAGGCTTATTATATCATTGGAGACTCGAGGTTGACTGCTTTCAAAGTATTTTCTCTTAGGAATCCACCTCTTAGTGGTCATGGTTGAAACAGGCATCCTGTTCCACGTTTCCTGAGGTTTTCTTCCAGAGAATGGAATAACTCTACTATGATTTTTGTTCATAGGTGAGGATCTTCTCTTACTTGTCTTATACCTTGTCCCTGGATAAGAATTATAGAGTTCATACACATTTTTTAGTACCAGATTCAATGTGTGCTGGAGTTGAGTAACTCGTTTTGTCCTTTTTTGGCTATTGCACTCAGTCTGAAGGTGTCCTTTCTTTTTACAGAAACTACACGATTTCTCATGTTTACCTTCATTATAACTCTTTTTGTGGGTACTTTTATTATCAGAGTGATGAGTGGAATTAGTCACCTTATTAGAGGTGTGAGAAGACGTCACCTTCTTTCCAACAGTTTTACCACGACTAGTCCTTGTCTTTTCTGACTGATTTTCTTTGGCTTTTCAGAGATTGATTTGAGCCGATCAATTTCTCCCGTTAACTCCTCGATTCTTTTATGAGCAATCATGAGTTCAGATTTTTCAGATTCTGCACTGGTGGGGTTTTGAGGATTATCACCTTTTGGTGTGAAGTCAGATGTATGACTTTTCCTCTTTAGTAGTGAAATTTCAGTGGTTAGGGACATAACCATAGATTCTTGCTCATTGACTTTATCCAAGAGAGAATATACCTTGGCTTTTAGTCGTGAGATTTCAGAAGCCTAAAATTTCATGAACTTAATGCGTCCACTACTTTCCTTAGCTGCATCTCTTTCAAGATCTGAGTCAGAGTCATCTATCAGAATGAAAGAGTAAGGATTATTACTCAAATTGACAACCTCAGTTGGTTGTTCTCCACAAGATGGTGTTGAACCAGTTGTATATGAGTGTGCTGGAGTGGTGTCCTCTGGTGTAGAGTTTGTACTAGTATCCATAGTCACGAACCTCGATAAACACAGACAATTACGTCTTTAATGTGTTCACCGGCTCTGATACCAATTGAAAAAGCAGGGGTACCGAAATACAACCAACTTTTCGTTTGGGCTCGTGAGACTTATGGTCAAATCTGGACAATCTCAAAAATCATTATCCAGATCCGTTAACCTGAGTTTGGATCTCAAAGGATCGGTCCGACAAGACAAGGTCTTGGTAAATCCAATGGATGGATTAGGGGACAACGATCAGGTTATTTGATAACGTACTTCTTGTGTTTGCTTTAATTATATAATCAGAGAATATAATGCGGAAAGTAAAGCACACAAGACACCAGAGATTTTTTTAACGAGGACACTACGACCTGTAGAAAAACCTCTCGACCTCGTCCAGATTGAACACCGCACAGTACAAACTGTCTACAAACACTAGCCTACTATAAGACATCGGTCTGGGATGTAGCAGAGACCAATTGCAACCCTCCAAGCGAACTGGCTACTGTCGCACTCCTTACGTCTCTAGATCCCCCACAGATCGTCACGCACTTGATTCCCCTAGCTGACGTCTTTTACAGGCCTAGGAGTTGCTTTAACCGCTGTTAAAGGCTTGTGTCAATAATTCTGGTTTTGCAACCTCAATTATTAACTATATGTTTGAACTGTCCTTTATCGGTTTGACATACACAAAGTGACTTCCTTCGGATTTCTCCAGGTCATACGGAAATCTACTTACAAGCGGGGGCTCACAAGTAAACCGAGTAAACTATGCCCAACTTGTCTCTACCTCAGTTGTAAATGAAGAATCACTTAAGAAACTTATACAACTGGAGCTAACTAGGTCTTACAACACCGAGTGCAGCCGTGCGTTGCTTCCTTTCAACCCTGTGTGTAACGTATCAGTTCTTGAATGGACTTATATCAGAAGAGAAGGACCGTAGAATAGACAAGAACGTGATCAGGTTACCAAGGTTACAGGTTACTCCGATTTCAACCACTAAGGTCTCAATCTCCTACCTGTGCTTCCCAACTCTCAAGAGAAGTCTTTATAGTCGTTAGGTAATTCCCAAGAGGAACTGCTACCTAATAGAGGATGACTATACCACAACAAGCATTCACCGAAGTGAAAAGAGTTTATGATCAATTCCACAGAGAATCTTCACGTATGCATGATGCTTGCGGTTTTCGTCCTTAGACACCTCTATTTATAGCACTCAATAAGATAGGTTGCTTAGGAATAAAGCAACTAGTTTCTTGTCCCACAAGTTTAGGAAACCCTAACTTGCAAACCAAGTAAACAGAGATTTATCTCAATTGGAAATATTTTAACATTTATCTGCCAAGAGTTTTGTTAGCTCAAAAACACTTCAAGATAGAAATCCAACAGACCAGAGATAATCTTTATCTTATTGACACATTGAGAACCGTTAGATGGACCACAGAAGATATTTCGTGATAACCAAGTCCAACTAAGAGATAAAGGAGTCAGAGTTTAACCCGTGTGAAAATCCCAGAGAATATTCACCTTGGGCGGTTCGCAAACCGTCCATCTGAATCACGACCAAATGCATCGAATCTGAGGTTCACGTACTAGTACGCGTACAAATTGATGTTTTGGAACTCATGAGAAATTCCGAGTCTCAGTTTACCGTACGGTTCGGGAACCGTCGTTTTCCAGATTAGGTTTAACTTGGATCCTTTGGAAGTTCTGGGATGGACCAGTACTTAGACGTGTTATACGCCCTCAGCTATAATCCACTGGACTCTTGCTCAAGAGTACTCCTTTAGATTCACCCATATCCAACAAGTGATTTGCAAGCAAACCATTGCAATGGACAAATGGTATCGAAGCATTCTTGTAAACTTAGTATTCGTGGGAACAAATACCAACATAACTCATGGTCATGTAGACAAGAACACGATCTCAGTCGCTATTAGTATCTCTACTAAAGTAGCCGACTATTTCTAAAGATAGAGTAACTAGAATAGAAGAATTTCCATAAAAGTCATAATTGTCGATGAAGAATAATTGATGTCTTCTTTGTCTTCACAGTCTTCGTCTTCAAGGTCTCTACTACTTAGTCCATATCCCAATTCTGAAATCTAAACTCTAGTAGGCTAAATCAAGAATTGTGTTTTGACACCTAAAACTGACAACCAGCTCGACATACCAACGCTAGTGGGTTTGACCGGACAATGCCCTAACAGTATTCTTGATTGATTGCTTGGATACTTTTAGGCGTCTTGTTAAAGGCAGGGTATCGCTAGTCTTCACGAAGGGAAGTGGAGCAACTCCTAGGCCTGTAAAGGATGTCAGCTAGGGGAATCAAGTACGTAGGCTACTGCGGGATCCAAGAGACGTAGGAGCACATTGGTAGCTGAATTGCTTGTAGGGTGAATTCAGTCTCGATACAGTCCAGTCCGAAGTCTGAGAGTAGGCTAGCGTCTGTATACCGTTCATACTGAGGGTGTTCACATCTGGACGAGGTCCCGGGGTTTTTCTGCTAGGTTTGCAGTTTCCTCGTTAACAAAATTCTGGTGTCTTGCATTACGTTTCCCTTCCGCACTATATTGTCTCTAATTTATATAATAGAAGTAATTGCAAGTTTGTTGATTCATAACCTTTGAGTGAATCCATCTCTATTGAGATCTACGAGAACTACGTTCTTGTTAGGGTTTGGTTCTCTAAACTATGCTCAGGTTGTTGTTTGAATATTGATTTGTGAGATCGTTCAAACATCCATAATCAACTAGTTCACGAAAACTAAAAGTTAGTGGTGTATCTCGGTATCCCCGCTTTTTCACTTCTTTACCGACATAAATGAAGTTGATTTAGTAGAAATTTCTTTTGAGCATTTGGAAGAATGAAAACTATAAAAATCTTGGATGGCAGCATCCCAGATTTTCTCAGAACCAGAGAAGATAGCACGCTGAGCCATTTCTGAAATAGATTCAACAAACTCTCGTGATATGTTGACTGGGCTTTTTTCCGACATTTTCAATCGTTTATTATTACCCATTTCTTATAGGTTGGATCGAGCCAAACAAAGATTGTTAGATCTTAAGGTATTTGCCTGCTCTGATACCAATTGAAAAGACGAGGGTACCGAGTACACCACCAATCTTTTATTTTAGTCCACCTGTAAGTCAAACCTTGAACGGTTCCTGTAATCAAGAACTCAAGAACAAGATCTCTTTCGCCACTGATTGATTCACACAAGGGAGTCAATATAAGATCCGAAAGGCTAT
Organism: Papaver nudicaule; assembly: GCA_023529015.1. Lineage (NCBI taxonomy): Eukaryota > Viridiplantae > Streptophyta > Magnoliopsida > Ranunculales > Papaveraceae > Papaver > Papaver nudicaule. The sequence goes on from JAJJMA010345413.1 coordinate 6,110, forward strand.
GTCAACAACCAAGTATGGTACTTTAATTATAAATGACAAGTCAAATATAACGCGGAAATAAAGTAAAGTACACACAAGAATTTTGTTAACGAGGAAACTACAAACTCGTAGAAAAACCCTGGGACCTAGTCCAGTTTGAATACTCTTAAGAATTAAGCCGCCAACACACCTACTCTCAAACTTCGGACTAGTTGGTGCAGACAATATGACCCTAATACGACTATTAGCCACAAATATTTCCCCTCAGTATTCCTACGCCTCCAACCACAGCAAGGTGGTCACGCACATGTATTTCTCTACACAAACAGACGTCCTTTACTATCTTACACAAGAGTTGCCTCACAGCCCGTCGCGAGGATTATCGCTACCGACCTCCAATCGGACGATTACAACCTTATGGACAACAACCAAATAGCGGCAAGTCAAATCGCTAGATGATATCCTTGGAAACTAACAAATATTTCACCGAAGTCGTTTTACACCAAGAACGAGGATATTTAAGTTTACTTGTTTCTCGTTTCTATCATAGTTTCTCGTCTTTAAGTTCCCCACTGATTCCCCTAGTTGACGTCCTTTACAGGCCTATGAGTTGCTTTAACCGTTGTTAAAGGCTTGTGTCAATAATTCTGGTTCTATCAAACTGAGAGTTCTAGGCGATTTTCTCGATTTGATCTATCTCGGTGTGTCTTATTGATCAATCAAACTGTTTATTGATTGATCTGGTTGTATGATTGGTTATAGTGATGGGATTCCTCTATTTTCATCCTCCCAGAGGATAGAAGGAAGTAATTTGGGGGTTTTTTCTATGAGGTCGGAAGATACAGGAGGTGATATGGATCAACCAATTTCTCCAGGGTTTGAAAAATTTCCTCCAATTCAACCTACTCAGGGTTCTATTGATTGGTCAAATGTGTTTATTAGAGGAGAAGAGACACCTCCTGAAGATCTAATGAAGTTTTTTCCTCCTACTTTTGTTGAAGGTAAGAGGGTTGACACTCAAATTTCCTTGTCTGATTTCAAGGATGAAATCAAGAAATGTGAGGATCTTGTAGTAGGTGTTTTTGTTGGTAAGAGAATGTCTTATGATGTTGTTCGTCGGACTGCTGAAAGGTTATGGAAACCTAAAAGTGATTCAAACTTACTATAGTTGGTGATAATCTTTTTGTGTTTGATTTCTTGCTAGCTGAGGATAGAGTTGCTGCTCTAGAGTATGGTCCTATTGTTATTGCTCATCGTGTTTTTCTGGTTCGTCCATGGACAAAAAAATATTGAACAAGAAATGCCTGAATTGCCCACTGTTCCAATTTGGATTACTCTCAGGTATGTTCCTCTCTATTTATGGAATGCTTTGGGTCTTAGTTTGATAACTAGTAATGTTGGTGTTCCCATCATGATGGATAAGCAAACTAGGCTTAAGACTAGAATGAGCTATGCTAGAGTGTTAGTGGAAGTTAACACTGATTGTGATTTCCCTGCTACTATTCCTTTAATGTTGGATGGTAAGGAGAGAGTTGAAGTGAAGGTTGAGTATGCTTGGAAACCTCCCAGATGTGTTGAGTGTAGAACTTTTGGGCATAACTCAAATCAGTGTCCTAAAAATATTAAGGAGGCTCCTAAATTGGTTGAAAAGTGGATCCCTAAGAAGACAACATCTGCTACTAAGGTTACAAATTAAGAGGGATGGATTGTAAAAACTGGTAAGAGAGGTAGAGCTGTATCTGATTCTGAATGTCTTAGTTCTGATGAAGAAGCAATGGTAGAGAATAACCATAACAAAGTTTATATAGCTAATGTGGATGCTATGGATGAGGAGAACTCTGTCCTTCAAGATATCCCAATTGAGTCTGTTGATAACACTCTTCCTCATACTGACAGTGTTAAAGAGAGGTCTCAACTTATTTTACAGAACAAGTTTATGCTACTTGATAGGATGAATGAATCTCAGACTGTGATGTCTGATTTTAACAAAGAAAATGTAGGTGATACTACTCCAGGTTCTTCTTCTGAGGGTTCACCAACTGGTTCCAGAGCTCATTTTGGCAAGAAAGTTTCAACTATCAGTGATCAGGGAGCTTTAAGTCTTTTTCCTAAGGTAGTTGAGCTTAAGAAGTCTGCTAGGCATGTTGGGCCTAACACCTTTAAACATAAATGATGTTTAAGGCCGGAGGGTGGAATATAAGAGGGCTTAATGACCCTCTTAAGCAAAAGGAAGTTAGTAATTTAATTAGTAATAATGAGCTCTCTATTATAGGGCTTTTGGAAACTCATGTTCAGGTTAGTAATAAAAGGAGAATTAGGAATAATATTAGGTCCTCTTGGAATTATTGTGATAATGATACTTCACTACGCCACAGGGACCGGTTTACAACGGATATAGACGTTGCGCCGAATTAAAGCAACGTTTATTAGCGTTGCGAAAACGGCGTTACAAATTTTTGGTAACGTCTAATAACGTTGCTTTAATTTAAAGCAACGGAAGTTACGTTGCTTCTTCCGTTGCTCTTTTTTATTTAAAACAACGTTAGTAACGTTGCTCTTTTTATTTAAAGTAACGTTTTTTATAAATGAAGCAACGTAAGTGATGTCACCACACGTCACCACTTCCGTTGCACTTTTTGTTATAAGCAACGTAAGTGACGTCACCACACGTCACCACTTCCGTTGCCCTTTTATTTAGAGCAACGTTTTAGATAAATGAAGCAACGCCTATAAACGTTGCAGATTTCTTAATTAAAATTAAAAATTACAAAATAAATAAATTCTGTATTTAAATTAAAAAAATGTATTACAAATCTATACAAATACAAATACAAAAATCTATACAAAAGAACCCCAAATATCACCCAAAATTGTCTGGTGATAAGTGAACAGACAACTCAATATGATGCTCGACGCCAAAGACCAACTTTACTCGAATTCAAGAACCTGTGCACATTCATACATACAATAGTTCAATTCCTCTCATTGGGCCTTACCCGGTAACCCCTGGTCCCCTCATTTGTATAAGCTATAGCCAACACGAAGAAAAAAATGATTCAGTCATACCTTATCCAGGGAAATTTGAGTACCTAGTGAAGGACATGAGAGCCAGTGGGAATGCTAAAGATACCACAGAGGGGCTGACCAAGTCCTGAAAGCAAATACATAAGCATCAGAAATTCTAGAGTTAGATAGAACTGATATGCATGAGAATATACATGTTGTTCGAGGCACTGCCTCAGATGCTTAGCATCGTAGATATATTAACAGAACTAGTCGTAGCAAAGTATCAATAAGGATCGCCAAACAATCAAATCAATACAATAAAGAAAAACAATACCTTCATTGTCTGCAAAGTGGTTATTTGACCATGAATCCAGAGCATAGTGGTAGTAACATCACCAATGGGTGTCCATGCACCACCAGCATTTGCCGCTATCACAACAACATCTCCAAGAAACCTGTCAAACAAGATATTAATATCCGGAAACAGGTTTCAAAGGCACCAGTGTTTAACTTTATCACACAAGAATAAATGTGTCACAGAACAATCCTTAACATGTTTGTTTTAATGTTGACAGAAAGCATGGTCAATGTTTAAGATAATGGCAGTACACCATAAGAAAGCATCAGAGTATAATTCCATTAGCAGCAGAATTCAATCTATTATTCAAAGATATGAGTGTTTAATTGAGAGAGAAAAAAATGATACTAGAAAAACACATAGAAAATGAAAACTAAAAGAACCTAAACCTTGTTGAATGAAGAACAGCAGCAACGCCAGGGAAAGACCAAACGCTGATTGAACCCATTGGCTACCATTTCCACTTATCAAAACTTCTATAAAATCCCATACTACAATCAATTTGTTGTTCTCGGGTAGTTTTTGTTCAGGTCCCATCCTAGGGGAAGACATTTTTGGAGATTGTCCTGCAGATTGAGGACTTTGAGGCTGACTTACAGATTGAGGTGGTCGTTGACGCTTTGGGTGTTTGGTTAAGAAGATCCCATCAGGCCAAAGAATCTGCTTAACAGAAAACCAGATCAGGAAAAGCAACCTAAAGAATAGCATATATAACTATCAATTTAACTAAATTAGAAGCAACAAAATTGAAAATCCAGCACCTGCTCAAGCCGCTTGACTGCAGAAGCGATTACTGATCCTCTTCGCAATAGTTGGATTTTATCAATTAGCCAGTCATCTAAGGCATTACCCATTCCTAGCTGCAACACTTGTTTCACCACCCAGAACGCCTGCCGCCTAAGACATAACGAAGAACACTGTTATGCAGAATCTATCTTGATTTCTTAGTAAAGTCACCAAGGCTATTAATAAACATAACAAGGGGACTACAGAGCTAACTAGCCCATGAAACCCATGAGACATTGAGATGTCACATGCCAGCTAGAACTCAGTTACACTCATCCTATCATGGCCTCGAATTGGTTCCTATTGCTCACAAGTGGCATGTGGTCATACATGAGTCAACGCAGACAAGCTCAGACCGTATTTATTTGGCTTCGCTCCGAGCAATTTCTTAACTGTTTCAGGTACCCCATGTAGTCAAATACAGACAAATCAACTCAGTACCGCAGAGTGCAA